>RXID01022144.1:1062163-1333347 GCA_005019695.1 Trichopus zeylanicus subsp. travancoricus | reverse complement strand
TCATGCAGTAGAACATAATACTTCTCCCGGGCGTGAGGTCTATATTGAATTTTTTACTCAATGGGGAAGTGAGTATCAAGGAGTCTCAAGCACCTTGTGGACATCTCAAGGAGCAGTGACAAACAATATTTTAGGTTGGATGCTAAAATTCAAATTTGAGGACATATATGTCTTCTGACTGGAGGCAATAATTTAAGTCATTACTAGGTACAGAACTTTGTATTCAATGTTTCTTCTTTCATGTTTTTCTTATTGAATTCAAACACAGAAAATGCCTGGGCATTAATTATGAGCTACAAAAGCTATAATAAAGTATTTTAAAGTGTGCTGAACACCATACCTTAGAAAATCGTTTGGCCACTATTTGGTGATCACCTTTTATTTCATTTATCTTGCAGAATGGGAAGTCCTGTTTGGGTGAGATCATCTACCGCTACATAACAGCTGAGCAATTTTCTCCAGAATGTCTCCTAGATTGCTTAAACCTGTCATCTGAGTACCATACCTTAGAAATAGCAAATAGGATTGAAGCAGCTGTACATGTGTGGAAGCTCAAAGATCACAAGAGGCATCCAAACCATTTAGAAGCTAAGAAGTCGTCATGGAGTGGAAAGGTCAAGAGTCTTGTTGCGGATGTAGAAAGGAACTCATTTTTGGCAGATCGTGCTGACTGCCTCTTGCAGAGTCTAAGGCTTCGATATCCTGGTCTCCCTCAGACTATATTGGATATGAACAAAATTCAATACAACAAGGTCCTCCTCCCTCTCGTGGTCTATTATCTCACCATAAAATCTAGAAAACTTCTGCTGGTTTATGTCATCACTCAAAAACATCTGCTATTTTATATCCTAAGGCACACATTACGGAAGATGAAAAAAAAAATGTGGTACAACTTGGATATGCCATAGAATCTAATTTTTCTTGTTGTTGCATATTTGCAGGATGTAGGGCAGTCCATCCTAGAAAGCTATTCAAGGGTCATGGAGAGTCTGGCTTTCAACATAATGGCTAGAATTGATGATCTGATTTATGTGGATGATGCAATGAGGAAAAATGCTGCCAAAGAAGCTGTATCATTTTTCAACCCAGGAGGAATTGGAGGACTTCCCATACTTAAAAGGATCTCACCCAGCCCCTTCTCCATCAATACCACCCCATGCGCCTCGCCTTTTGCAACCCCCAGACTTTGTTCATCCACCCCAGTTTTTAGTAGTCCTCGAAGAACACAATTGTCACGAAGCAAGGGTAGTCTTCAGGTACAAGAGGACAGAAAATTGGGGAAATTTGTCTCAGCTGATCTAGAGAGAGTTTGATCCCAAGAACAGGCGGAGGAGTAGGATAGAGAAGCTTCCTGTTTGAGAAGGATATAGGGGAGATTAAGGGCTGGTTGCTGGCTTATGGTTGAGTCACGGACTATGTAAATTCTGACTTATAAAATAAACATAGTTGTACTGTTCTAGTTCAATGAAATTACGCTTGGAGGTATATTGGTGTTCTATTATCTATTTAGGATTGAAACCTTACTAGGAGGATCTCGTTCTGTAATAGAATCATTCAAATGTTAAAAAGGAATCTGATGCGGTATGCGAGCTCTCTATTGCAAATGTCCAGTTGTTTGTTTCTTTTTAGATGTGCCTGACAGATTATTGTACAGATAGTGGGAAAAAAAAAAATTTTAATTGGCAAAATTTTCATTTGTTGAATTATTCGTAGATTGGGTTTTTTTGTTGAGTGATTTTTTGTCTTCATCGTTGTTTATTTTGTTGGAATTTGAAATCCTAAAATTTCATGAATTTCCACAAACTCAAATGTGTGTCTGTATTAAATAATTTCTAATTCTGAATTTTAAAGTCAAGTATTCATTTGACTGGATTTTTCATTTGTTTAAAAATTAAATTTAAATTTTTTTATAATTTTTACAAATTTGTAATGTTTCATGAATTTATTTATAATTTAATATAAAAATTAAAAAATAGATTTTAGTGTCTAGTACAATTTAGAGTCACCACATGTATATCACTGTTGAACTCTAAAATCTTGAATTTTAAAATCTGATTAAAATAATTGGACTTTGAAATTAAAAAACTTAGTAATCCAAAATATTAAACCCAAAATTTTCATATTTCAGAGTTTTCAAAATTCTTAAAAATGAAAAGTTCAATAAGGCAAAGAGACCCTTAATAGCAATCGCTTTGCATCTCCAATTTTGTCGTTTGTTTTCCTTATCGATTTCCATTTTTAATTAAAAATAAAAATTAGAGGAAAATAAAAAAAAAGATATTCGAATGATATTGTAATGTAAAAAAAATTTAATAAATTCTGATTTTGCCGTATTTCTTTCCAATTTTGGATATTTCCATCTCAATCTGATCGCCGAATAATCCGAACTTGAGAGGGATAGACTAGCCGGATGCCCGGATCAATCGAAATGCATCTTCTTGATCCTCGGGTTGATATACATCAATTCAATTAGTTGGACGGTTGAGATGGTCCCAGTTTCGCTACAGTCATTTGTTGAAGTAACATAACTTTTAGTTCCACGTCGAGAGCCTTTAAAATAGGAATGCTTGGTTTTGCGTGAAACTTTGGTGGGCTTGGGGTAATGACGCAGCTTGTGAGGTCCTGACGGAGGCGCGTCAATTGCTGGTTGAAAATTTCTTCCAAACCCAGGGGAAAGCCTTCTAAATAGTATGTCATACTTTAAATTTAATTTAGTTCATATATAACTTGGTTGTTGATAATAAAAAAATTAATTAATTTTAGTATATTTGAAAAAAATTCATTGGGAAGCTAATATGTAATTAACCTAATACATAATTTTGCTTTTTTCGATAGGTCAAAAGAGGTTAATTTGTTGAAATTTGATTAAGTTGTGTCAATCTGAATCTAAATGAGACTAAAATTCAAATTTAATAAAGGCCTTGAATTAGAGAAAAAAAAATAAAAAAAATAAAGAAAAGAGAAAGAAAACTCTCGTGTGTAGGTTTTTCTAGTGTTTCGTGATCTTTTGTGGTGGTTTCTCGTGATACTCTATTGAAAATTCTCTTTAAATATAGAGATATAGCCGACACTTGGTGAAAATTTTAGTTGGATAAAAAAGAATAAAGCCTTTTTTGTAAACTCTTGTAAAATTTATTAATAATGAATCTCTTGCTCTTCCCATAAATATAGTCCGATTTTGGATAAATTATATATATCATCATTTCTTTTTGTCTTTTTTATTTTATTTTACATTACTTTTCATTTCTTATTTTATTTTAGAATGACGTGATTTATGAATCTTTCACTACGAATCATAACAATTGATATTAAAATTTTAAAATAAATAACCAAGATAGTAAAGTCCTTATTCAAAGTGAAAAAATTTGACGGTAAAATAAATTTTACCTTATGATAGAAGAAGATGAAGATGATTCTTATTTATCAAAGTTTGCAAAAGACGTTAAATGGTAAAGAAAAGAAGCTAGCCAATATGAGTGATAAATACTAAGAGAAGATAGATCAAAAGATATTAAATTTAATTATTCTAAGTCTGACTAATAAAATTTTGTATAATGTTGTCGATGAGGAGATAACGATGGATATCTAGACAAAACCAGAGAAGTTGTACATATCAAAAAAAACTCAAAAACACGTTCTATATGAAACAGTAGTTGTATGAACTGTATATGGATGAAAGTACAATTATGTCGCATCATCTAAATATCTTCAATAAGATTATTAATGGCGTACTGAAAGTTAATATGAAGTTTAAAAAGAACGATAAGGTGCTAATTCTTTTGATGTTTCTTATTATTTTGTATGATCATATTGTGACACAATTCTTTATGGTAAAGAAACTCTCAAGAAGGAGAAGATGACAACTAGTTATATTTCTAATGAGAAAAGAAAAAACTCCAATATCAGTATAGAGTTTGGTAACTCATGTAAGAAGAAGATAGAAAGAACGTAAAAAAAATTAATGGTCCAAATCAAGATCAAAGATGAAGGTATAATATTATTTATGTAAAAAATATAACCACATCAAATAATATTGCCTAGAATATGAGAAAATAATATGGTGACAAAGTGGTGAATAATATTTATGAGAATAGTAAGGATGAAGACGTTCTTCCGGTATTCACAAAATCGATATTTCTGCTGAATAAATTTTAGATTCTAATAGTTCTTGTTATGTTTGCTTCAGAAAATATTAATTTACTTCTTATGAGGAGAATAAAAAGAAAAATATTATTTAATTGGGTAATAATTTAACACGCGAGATAGTCAGTGTGGAAACAATCCAAATTTAAATATTTGATGGAATGGTTTATTCTTTTACTAGGGTAAGGTATATCCTCAAGATGCTGAGAAATCTAATTTTATTTAGTGTAATGGGCTCAAAAGACTATAGTTATTCAGTGAGAGATAAAGTAATGACGGTAACACATAGTATTAGGATCCTAATAAAAGAAGAAAAATACAAAAATATTTATCAATTGATAGGAAATACCATTGTAGATAAAATTATGATAACTACAATGGCAAAAAAAAAAGCGTGATACTTGGATTGATTCGACGAGAGATAAATATTCTTCTCAAGTTACTTTTGCTATGTAGCAAACACAAGTCTTCCGATAAGATTTTAAAAGTACAAGACTATAGACATGAAGAGTAAATTCAAGATTGGCTTGAGCTCACATCTTTTAATTAGCTAAACAAATTAGTAGTTTAGGAGGAGGGGATAGATGAAAGATGATGGTTGAAAATTTGTAATGGTGGCACATCCAAGTTCAAACCAAATTGAAAATTGTTGAGTTTTGATGTCTCAAACTCAAATTAAAATTTGAGTTAAAGTAGGAATCCAATATTAAATTTGGATTTATGTATGATTTTGAATACCTATAATATAATATTAGGAGTTATAATTAGAGCAGAATTCAGACTTAATAAGAAATTATAAATACTTTATTAATACATAGAATTTAGGTGTGGTACAGTACTGAAATTAAACTAGAGAAAAATAGAAACGGAGAAATAAAGAGAATAGAGAAAAGACAAAAAGAGAGCGTGTTGGTTTTCGTATATAGATCCTTTTAGTGATTTTTGATGATTTCTTGTGGCAATTCTTGTCTTGCTCTCTTAAAGGTTTTCTCCGAAAGTGAAAACATCACCGAAATTTAATGAAAAATTGAATTAAATAAAAAAATTATAATTTTTTGTAAGATATGTTAATACTGAATATCACATTTTTTTCGTAAATATAATTCAATTTTAAATAAATTATTTATACTGATATGGTTTTTTTTATTTTACATTATAGTTTGTTTCTTGTAAGGTTTTACGTTTCGGCCAAAACTGAGCCGCTTCGGATCCGAACCGAAACCTTAATTTTGATTTCAGTTTAGGATTTACTGTTCATCTTCACCAATGCCAGAGCTCGAGCGCGAGCGGGAGCTCGCCGGGCTCGCTCACAGGGGGTGCGAGTGCGGGGGAGCTCGCGCCGGCTTCATGTCTGAGCCCAAGGGCCCTACGCGCTCGCCAGCCTGCCACCGCTCCCTCGCCTATCTCGCGCCCTCACCGACTTAACCCTTACTCCCGCAAGCTGAGGGCGGCCTTGCACCGGGGTCAGTGCTGTCGCCAATTTGGTTCCTACACCCTTACCGATTTCTGTCAAATATTGTTCACATACGTAGTATTATTCACGTAACTGTTCATTATTTTTTAAAATTTTTAAACATATTATTTTTTTTTTAATTTGAAGTTAAAAAATAATTGAAATAAAGTTAAATTTTAGTCAAAATATAATTAATTAAAAAAAAAAAATTTGAAATTGAAATAAAAATAATTTTGATTGAAACATGTTGATTTTTTTATTCATGTGCATACATGCATGACCATTCCACCGAAAGTAAAGACAAAATATTTGTATCGGTCTTACCCCCATGTGAATCGCTGTCACGAGATTGCGCAGAGCTAGTTGTTCTCGTATGTCTGTAAATATTTATCTGGATCGCTCAGGTACTGAATTCATAATTCAACATACAGATATTTTAAACTCAACTGATGATGATGATTAATTGTATTACATTATAATTAATAAATTATGTATGTGTCAATTATATTTTAATAATAAGTTAAATTTACTTATGTTATTTTTTAATTTTTTAATTATATTCATATTATTTCTCATATATTTTTTTATATAGTATTATATAAAAACAGTGGTTAACTATCAAAATTAATTTTAATTAATTAAAATAATATTTAATATTAAGTAAAATTAATTATAAATTTTTTTATAATTTTTAAATTTTTATAAAAAAAATTTCAAAAATTTATCGGATTTTTAATTTAAAGTCAAAGTACAGTCAAAATATAGTCAAACTGTGGTCAACACACAATTAATAATTAAAAAAATCTTTCGGTCAAAATCGAAACGGCCGAAACGTATTAAAACGTATTGATTTTGCTGGATGTCGAAATCGAAATCGAAATCGATACTAAAAACTTTAATTTCTTGTATATCGAGGCCTCGATATCGGGCGATCCGGAGTTTATATTATTGTGATGAGTGTAGGAACAGAGTCCTGTTTTCAATGGGTTTATGCACTCTTGCATAAGCTCCCGCCGTCCCACGGTCTTATCCAAAGATTCCAAACCAAGGAAGTTCGTATATGGAACAGTGCCAGCTCCGGCCCATGCGATGTGATGTCATTCTCAATCCATTTTGAAGGTTGTCTCCATCCCAACTGTTTCCACTTTAAAGTTCATAAACTCTGACATCTCTTGCGCAGCGAATGCTTTACGCTCCAGAAGCCATCTGTCCCTCACTCATCCGCCAAAACAGCTCGATTCTTCTGCACAAATCGAGGCCCCACCATCACCATTACTTTCTTCGTAGCTCTTTCGCACCACAGACGCTTCTAACAAGAAGAAGAAGATAGAAACTAGAAACCATGGCTACTTCTTGGACTTCTCCTTTCTCCCTCCGTGTTCTTCCACAGCCTTGCAGGAGGTATCTCTCTCTGGTTTCTAATCCTTTTGTGGTTTTCTGAGTCAGGTTATGAAATGTTCACTGTGTTTCAGAGTGGGATCGCTGGAGTCGGCTTCGCTCACTGTGTGCCACCAGTCGCGGCGACTGCGGGGCACTCGCTCCAGTTGCTTGAGGTGATCATTTGTAGGGGTGTGCATTCGGTTAAAACCGAACCGAACCGAACCGAACCGGCCGAACCGAATTTTCTGAAATTTTTGAAAACCAAAACCGAACCGAACCGAACAGTAATAGAACCGAACCGAACCGAACCGAAATATTTCGGTTCGGTTCGGTTATAACCGAATTGCAAAACCGAAATTGACAGGGTTTGAATCTGGTCATTTGCATAAGGGATTAAGGGGGAAAACAAATTTAGTACAAGATATACAACAACAACACAGCAGGAGCAACACAGCAGCAGGCTAGGAGCAGCAGCAGCAGCAGCAGCACTTGAAGTATAATGTACATAATTATCATATTTGCAAGAGCAGGCAGCAGCAGGAGCAACACAGGCACACAGCAGGAGGCTAGGAGCAGCAGCAGCAGGAGCAACACAGCAGGAGCAGGAGCAAGTGAGCAACACAGCAGGAGCAGCAGGAGGCTAGGAGCAGCAGCAGCAGCCAGCAGCAGCAATACAGCAGGAGCAAGTGAGCAACACAGCAGGAGCAGCAGCAACAACAACAACACAGCAGGAGCAACACAACAGGAGGTTAGGAGCAGCAGCAGCAGCCGCAGCCAGCAGGAGCAATACAGCAGGAGCAAGTGAGCAACACAGCAGGAGTAGCAGCAGCAACAACAACACAGCAGGAGCAACACAACAGGAGGTTAGGAGCAGCAGCAGCAGTCGCAGCCAGCAGGAGTAATACAGCAGGAGCAAGTGAGCAACACAGCAGGAGCAGCAGCAACAACAACAACACAGCAGGAGGCTAGGAGCAGCAGTAGGAGGAGCATCAGCAGCAGGAGCAGCAGGAGGCTAGGAGCAGCACCCCTAGGAGCAACACAGCAGGAGCAGCAGGAGGCTAGGAGCAGCAGCAACAACAACAACACAGCAGGAGCAACACAACAGGAGCAACACAGCAGGAGGCTAAGAGCAGCAGGAGCAGTAGGAGCAGGAGCAACACAGCAGGAGGCTAGGAGCAGCAGCAGCAGGAGCCAGGAGCAACACAGCAGGAGCAAGTGAGCAACACAGCAGGAGCAACAGCAGCAACAACAACACAGCAGGAGCAACACAGCAGGAGCAACACAGCAGGAGGCTAGGAGCAGGAGCAGCAGCAGCAGGAGGCTAGGAGCAGCACCCCTAGGAGCAACACAGCAGGAGCAAGTGAGCAACACAGTAGGAGAAGCAGGAGGCTAGGAGCAGCAACAACAACAACAACACAGCAGGAGCAACACAGTAGGAGCAACACAGCAACAGCAGGAGCAACACAGCAGGAGCAACACAACAAGAGCCAGGAGCAGCACAGCAGGAGGCTAGGAGAAGGCTGAGCAGTAACAGCAGGACAATGTATAGTTGCAGACTAGCAGTCTAGCAAAAGAGGGCAAGCTGCAAAACACTTCAACAGCTCAAATTCATGTAACAAGACAGTTCAAGACTTCAAGTCGCAGGAGCAGCAGTCAGCAGAGCAGCAGGAGCAGCACAGCAGCAAGAGCATGTATATTGTATAGTATCAGAAGCTGACAAGCTGCACTACTGCAGAACACTTCAACAGTTATGTGGTTTAGAATAAATATGATCAACTGTAATTATGTGGTTCAGAATAAATAACAGTAATTATGTGGTTCAAAATAAATATGATAAATTCAGTAATCAGTTAGCATTTTAACTTTGAAGGATTATATCATGCCAAATGATCCATTAAGAAAAAAGCTTGAGAAATCTCCTGTAGTCCTGTGTACAGAAGGAACAAAACAGAAGCCAGAACTCAGAAGGCCCAGAACCAGAAGTTCCAACTTCCAAGCAGCATAACATTACTAGGGTGAAGCCAAAGAATGAGACAATCGTCCAATCAGTCACTTGCCCATATGCGAGCATAGCATCTGGCAATGAGCCAATAATTCAACATCTTCATCGCCTCAAACAGCTTATGAAAAATTCAACAAATATTATTAAAAAAACCATAAAACAATTCCAAGAGGGTCATACTGTCAAATTCCCTCTCTGGCTGTCCCCGTGAGCGAATGGTAGGTAGTGGTTGCCTTCACAGGCCATCCAAACAACCATGTCATTGCTACAAGTAGGGGTGTGCATTCCGTTAAAACCGAACCGAACCGAACCGAACCGAACCAGAGTAGGGGACCATTGGAACACCTCCGCATCAAAACACCAAAGACAAAAAAAACCTCAAATAAAAGCAAAAATTCAAGAGGCTCAGATGGCTTTAATGCATCATCAAAAACGAAGATGTCTCTCCTCAGGCATCAACCTGCTTGGCGCAGAACTTCGATAGCCATAGGCGCAGAACTTTCCTGCGAGGCAGAAATTGGCATTGGACTTGGAATAACTGGATTTGTGCTTGAAAGCTGCTGACTGTCGTCCTGGTTCAACATCTGTCATAGAAAAATACAGAATTACATATTAAATTGTATGAAATCAAAAAACCCTAATTTAATTTCACAAAATTCAACCCTAACCTTGCAATTTGATCCCGATGATGCCGTTGTAGAATCCTAATTTCACAAAACCCTAATTTAATTTCACAAAAAATCAACCCTAAATTTCATAATTTCCGAAATACTGTCAACTTGCAGCTTAATCCGTTATAGAAAAATGAGAGATTGAAGCTCAGAGCGCGACCAGAGAGATATTGAGGGGTTGGGACTGAGAGTCAGAGCCTCAGAGGAGAGGAGGAGGGGGTTGGTCCGGGGGTGGACCGTGGACGAAAGGATTAACAATAAAATCGTATGAAATCAAAAAACCCTAATTTAATTTCACAAAAAATCAACCCTAAATACCCTCACCTTGCAGCTTAATCCGTCGTAGACTCGTAGAAAAATAAGAGATTGAAACTCAGAGCGTCGACCAGAGAGAGAGGCGTCGCCGCGTCTGGACTCAGAGCCTCAGTCCTCAGAGGAGGAGGGCCAGGGGCGTCCGGGGGTGGACGAAAGCTGGAGGGATGAAGGCGCAACACCGCAGGTCCGCAGCAGCGAGAGCGAGAGAGGCGAAAGCGAGAGCGGCGAGAGCCAGAGCGGCGAGAGCCAGAGCGAGAGCGGCGAGAGCCAGAGCGGCGAGAGCCAGAGCGAGAGCGACGACGCCGGCGAGAGCAAGAGCGAGAGCGCCGAGAGGGTTAGGGTTAGGGTTAGCAGAACAGCAGGCGTCCGAAGTCCGAACCGCTCTGCTGAAAACAGAGATTATATAGGCGGTCGGCGGTCCGGTCTGTTCGAGTCGATTAGACCAAAACCAAAACCAAAACCGCAGTATATAGATATATATATAAAATTCGGTTCGGTTCGGTTTTTACGGTTTTCGAAAATCAGAAACCGAAACCGAACCGAAATTTTAAATTTTTTTTTTACAAAACCGAAACCGAACCGAGAACCGAATAAACCGAACCGAATGGGTTATTCGATTTCGGTCGATCGGTTCGGTTCGGTTAAAACCGAATAGTGCACACCCCTAATCATTTGTGGTTCTTGTGGTGATTTTTTGGAAAGAGTTTCAAGTTTTGCTAATGGTTTTTGGTGGACAGAGTCAGGTCGATTGCGATAGATGACGAGCCGGAAGTGGTCACCGTGCCGCGGTCGTTGCCGGTTCGTGTTGCCCACGAGCTACTTCTCACCGGGCATCGGTACCTCGACGTTAGGTGGTTTTTCTTGTTTTTTGATATTAAGATTTTAGTGGAATTCTGGTAACCCGTATTGAAATGGTGTTTGTGGATATGAGCGGTTGTAGGACTCTGGATGAGTTCATTGTTGGCCATGTTGTGGGCGCCATCAATGTCCCTTACATGTTCAATGTTGGATCAGGTAGAATTCATGTGTTCAATTGTTTGTTGATTAAATTGAAAGATTTTTTTTTCTTTTGAATTACATGTTATGTATTCGGATGCAGGGTTGACGAAGAACCCTAATTTTCTGGACGAAGTATCATCAGTTTTTGGGAAGGATGATGAAATAATTGTGGTACCTGTATATCACTCATCTGCAATAAATTGTTTGACGGACATTTGAAGCATGTTTTGATTGAGATTTTCTTGTTCCTGACTTACAGGGTTGCCAGAGCGGGAGAAGATCACTCATCGCTGCTGCTGAGCTTTCTTCTGCCGTGAGTTTTCTGCCATATGCTTTTTGTGAAACTAAATCTGGCAATTTATGACCAATAAAACTTTCTGTGCTTTGCAGGGTTTCTCTGGTGTGACCGACATTGCAGGTGGTTATTCAGCACGGGTGCAGACTGGTCTTCCTACCAAGCAGTAATAGTTCAATTGTGATCCAGCTCTTCGGAGTTGAGAGATGGAAATGTTTTAATGTAATTTTACTGGACTAATATAATAAGGTTATTTACAGATTTTCAGTAAAAATTTTAACATCCCACATCACAGTCACTATGCAGATTTGGTTTGTAGGTTGATGGGATCAACCTTGTCGAATGGACGCGATCGCTTGTGTTTTGGTTTGTGTTTGGGCAGCCTCAAGTCAAGTTAGACTTCGCAATTCACGGTCTCTGGGGAGCAGTAAAGTAGAAGATCGTCAATTGGATAAAAAAGTAATTCGCTTTGTTAATTGAACCTTTCAACCTTGAATGCGTTCAATCTGAGATCCATCTTCGAATGAGTTAGATATGGATTAAAAACAAGCCCGATTCTATGGCACAAATCGGATTTGGGTGACTCCAAACCCGATCGGAACCCATTTTCAACTCTAACAAACCCGCGATCGCGATCAAATCCGAGAAACGTTGCCCTGACCGCCATGGCCCCTGCGGGGCATCAGTCTTCCACCGCCACCCCGGCAGGAAGCGCGCAAGAACTTCTCTTGTTCCTCGACGTCGCAGCCATCCTCCGCCTTCTTGCCCTCCCAATCAGCCACGAAAGGGAAAGCGAAATTGTCTTTCAGTATCGGTGTTTTTCTCGAAATTGGTCCTAAAACGCCAATCTCATATTCACGGATCACCGCCAATAGCTTGGGCCCCTTCCGGACGGGGCCGGCGTGGGCGAAGACAGAGGCCAAGGCTGAGGTGGTTTTGAGGGTTTGTTTATTTATAGGAACACGATGTTTGCTTTGATAATTACGATTTTGAGAGATTACGTAACGAGGGATTATGTTAAGAGGTTTCTTTAATTTGTGGGGGGTAGTTGAGGACGGTTTGACTAATAATATGCTAATCATTGTTTTGACACAGCCAAGGGGACGGGGCAACGAGAGGACGATGGCCCGAGAAGACGCGCCAGCTGCCTGTTTGTTTACGTGAATGCCTTTTTTCTTGTTCACATGAGAGCAGCCGAAAGGTAGAAGCTGGCTCTGAATATAGCAAGCTTTACTATGATCCACAAAATACAATCACACACCAAAAAGGATTTGGGCAATGGTACAAGTTTTGTTGTTTTAAAAGAAAAAAAAATTGATTAGCGACTGCAGCAGATGTTGGGGCACAACAGTCAGCTTGTCTATGTTACATGCAAATGAGGTACAGGAATAGAAAAACTGGGAGGAAAATACACCGCGAAAATTGGGAAGCTGGATAATGATACAACCACCGTACATGCTAGCTAGTACAGTTTTCCCTAACACAAGGATGGGAAATGCTGGGAATGAGGCCAGCTTAGCTGCAGCTTGATATGTTGAGAGAGCATCTGAATCAGTGAGCCCACCTGAGAGCAGCAAGCAATCCACCAGGTGGCTTCTCCTTGCGCCGGTCGTCAGGCTCATTTCCAACCTGCTCAAAGCTAAATAATCAGCAACAGCGGGTCGAAAACCAAACATAAGTTATGATTTGAACAAACAGACCTCCTTTAAAACAGCTTGGAGGGTCTCCACAATTTCTGAGAAGTCTGGCCTAAGAGCTGGGTCCTTTTGCCAGCATTTCTCGAGCAATGCAACAAGTTTAGGATGAGTGTGCTTGGGAATGGTAGGTCTCAGTCCCTGGAAAGAAACAACTAAGGCCTGGATCTTCATATGTAGTTCAAAACAACTCTTTCCTTGTGAAATCATACCCAAAAAAATCATAACTTCATTTTCAACTAAAGTAAGAAATCCTGAGAAGAGATATTAAATCACAATATCCTTGGTTACTTGTCACTACCAATGGCAGACAATTAGGTCATGCAAATGCGACCTGAAACTGAGAATACCTCTTGAACCACACCTATTGCTGCTTGAAGGGGAGTCAAATATTCATAGGGAAGCTGAGAAGAGGACATGAGAAACCCATAAGTCATCAACTCGAGATAGAAACATACCAAGAATGTCTGACACATACCTTTCTAGTCCATAGTTCCCAAAGTACAATTCCAAAACTGAAAACATCAGCCTTGTGATCATAAGGCTTGTGTTCTATGACCTTCAGTGCAGAAGTAGGTTGATAAGAAAGTATTGGGGGCACAGAGTCTCATTTGGAAATACTAAGAAATTACAAAACAGATTTTAACTCAATCAAATGAACCAATAGATGGATCCATGGTAGACAACATTTTCAATAGAGCATAAGAGGTTCAGATTACCAGATATGTTTCTCTTATATGACTGTTATCTTATTAATTTGTGTTTCACCATGTAAGAAGAGAGAGAGAGTAAGCAGATGTTTTGAAGACAAAAACCTGCAACTTCTATCACCTGCGCCAATGTCTAACTACTTCTCATACTTGGCTCAGTTAAGATATGCTTACATAACTCAGGAGATGGCTCATGCTTATACACTCAGCTGCCTTTCTTCTTAAATCAAGAAGCAACCATCAAGAGATGTCATAAGCTTCATAATAAAAAAGTATCAGGGCCACCAAAATTTGAGTGCAAAAAAACTTCAGTCTAGAGAACTTAACACGGACACACATGCAAAACATGGATATGCTCACATGTCATTATAATTCGATTACTTCTGGTGCTGTCAGCAGTGGATGTCAGGCCCCGTCCTCAAATCTCTTGCTTGCCACTGTAACATGCCACTATTCTAAATTCTACATTTTAATAAGTATCAAAATTTATTCTAATTTCAGATGTTTAATGTGTATCTTAAAATTGTCAATTTTAGAGAGTAAATATTTAGATACATTATTAATGAAGGGTTCAATAGGCAGCAATTAGAATTTGAAAGAACAAAAAATGACAAAAGAAACAAACCTCAGGTGCCATCCAGCGATAAGTTCCTGTTTCTGCAGTCATAACTCCAGATTGAGCCTTAACACGTGCAACTCCAAAATCAGCAATCTTGACAACCTGCAAAAGTAAAAATTGTTTGCTCATGGTCACAAAGCAAGGAAGAAGAAGAAGAAGAATTGTTAACCGTTATAAATATAGTGACTAAGACAACTAAGTATAGTGGCTAAGCTACAACGGAAGTCTGGATGAAGTTACACAGACGTAATAACAGTAGCATATTGGTTACATCTACCTCATTCTCATCCATCAGAAGGTTTGCAGCCTTCAGGTCTCTGTGGATAATATTGTTTTGATGCAGGTAGTTCATCCCCTTGGAAACATCAAGTGCTACCTTGAGCAAAGTTGGTAGCTTGAAGACACCCTTTTGTTTATGAAGAAAGTCGTACACACTACCTCCAGGCATGAACTCTATGAATGAAACAAGAACAGCAGTTGAAATAAATCCACATCTCCATTATCCACTACCACCTTGAAAGGCCATAGACCTTTTTTCCATGTGGCCACCAAACAATTTGCAGGATCGGTTAGGCTATAATACCTGTGACAATGCACAAGCTTGGGGGTTTGGTACATGCACCTATAAACTGCACAACATTCCTGTGACGAACCTTCCTGCAAATATAATTACGAAGCACAGCAAAAAGTGACTACGTTAGGCAGGTTGGACTTATTCTATGGGATAAAAGTCATCTGTTGACTTACTTATTTCTATAAGAATAGCATAAGTAGTCTATCTAAGAGTTCCTGAATATTCAACTAACCTCATGATAAAAACTTCTTGTGCAAATTCCCGCTGCATATTCTCATCCACACGTTCAGGCTTAATTACTTTGACAGCTACATCCTGACTACGATAAGTTCCCCGGTAACTGCAAAGAAAACATAAGATCAAGAAAAGAATAAAGGCAGATGGATTAATCAACAAGAGACATACAGATCACCGTATGATCCTGATGCAACTTTGTTTTGTAACTTCAGGAGTTCAAAATCAATTTCCCATACATCAGTGCCATCTGTAGGTATGGGGACATGAACAGGAAGAGGCTCCTCCCTGAACTGCGTATTATCCATCAGAGGAGACCATGAACAAGATTTTCCATGATTCTGCATAGAAGAAATTCAGAAACTTAAACCACGGGATTGACAGAATGGAGAAAAGATATTAACATAGATTAACTCTAGCTGATGTTGTTGAAAAGATATAAAAATCAACTGCCAGTAGAATGGAACACCACAAGTAGCTCTAGCTGATATGATGGGATACATACCTTCTTTTGGATAAGCAGTTTGAGCATCAGAATCAGCTCAAGTAAAAAAACATAATTTTGAATTGACTGAAAAACAGCAAAAAGGAATACCCATAGACAATTTATTGCTGCATAACTCGTAACCTATTTATAGCTATTATTTCCATTAGTAAAACAAAAAAAGCTGCTGATTAAAATTGCCTATGTTAAGATGAATATTACCTCAATCTTGTAGAGTTCCTTCTGCAATTCATCCCTAAGCTGATCAATCTCCTGTAAATTACCAAAAAATCGACTAAATATTATTTGACACCTAGATTTCTCCATAAGTAGGAGACAAATGACTAAAATTTGCAATCAGGAACACCAAGGCCCCGTTTGGTTCCAGCTCAAGCCTACGATCAGCTCAGACTGATCGGGCTATCTTCCAAACATCAAAAATTTAACCAGACTAACATTATTTAATTTAATTTAATTATAAATAAGAAATGACTAAAATGCCCTCATCTCTCCGGCGAGCTCGGCCGGCGAGTTCCGCGCGTGAGCTTGCCGCCCGAGCTGCCCATGCGAGCTCGCCGGGGGCTCCCCGTGCGAGCTTGCTGCCTGAGCTGCCCGGCGAGCTCACCGGCGCACCGGACCTCGTCGGAGAAGACGAAGTCGGCGGCGGTAAGGATGGCTATTGAGGGCAAATTTGTCCACAAAAAATTTAAACCATCTGCTAGCCAGATCAGTAACCAAACAAAATTTACTTGACCGCATTATCGTTTTACACTTTACCCCTTCCTTTGACATTGACCTTGACCTTGATCCGAAACCAAACGGGCCCCAAAGGTTTAAGACAGAATATTCACTACTTAGAAACATTATACCTATAATAAAAAAATAATAGCAAGGAGAAATGAAAACATAAAAAAAGACATTACAATTCTTTCAGAAAGAAAACATTACACACCATCTCCACAATCCAGATTCTCAAATAAATAAATAAATAATTTTACATACAACCCCCCTGAAAAATACCTAAATTACGTATAATCCCCTAACTTTAATATTCAATGAAGTTTTAAGTCCTTTGGGCCCAATTGGTTCGAAAAAGGACAAACTATGATTGAGTTTAGAGATAAGAAGTTCATTTTACTCCTTAACTCAACATATCTCTCTCAGCATTAGAAGCGACATTCTGCGTGCAAAGAAAACAGAATTTTTTGTTTAAAACTTCAAATTTGAAGCTTTTGTGTTAACTATAGTTGCTGCTGAAATTTTTTTTTTCCAGATTTTGTATTATCCTTCCCTGATTTTGCTGTATTTATAGAGAATTTCACAACAGCTATAACATGAGTATTTTGGTTTTTTGATTATATTTATTGGGAAATAGACTGGGTATGTTTCTGTAAAAAGTAATTTTTTAAACCCAGAGACATGAAACCTCGTTGAAAATAAAAAGAGAGGATTACATGTAATTATGAAAAAGCCAAGGGGTTATACGTAATTTAGCTATTTTTTAGGGGGTTGTACGTAAAAAACTCATAAATAAAATCTCATCAGTGAAAATAAGAGATAAGAAGGCAAGGAAGAAGTTCATGCAAGGAGCACTAAAACTGTGCAAATAATCAAAAACTAATCTATTCTATATGTTCGCAGTGTTGCATTAATGCATTATCTACATGACTATAATGGTTAGGTTGTTGTTTGCTAACTGCAGTTCAAGAAACTATTGCACTGTTACTGTTACTTTGCTGCAATACAGATGGAACATGTACCAGACATCCATAGATAGAGCATCCAATTAATTAGAAATAACAGGTAACCACACCAAGCTCCAAAACAAGAGAAAAAGATTTGAAGGATAAGAATACCTCATTAGGCCAACCAGTAACAACAAAAACATCTAACGAGTAGCCATCATTAGTGGAAAATGCATGTGCCTCTTCGATGTTAAGACCAATATCAGCAAGCAAAGATGTAAGCTGCAAACATCAACAGCAGGATAATTGTTACACTTTGCAAAAGCTCAAAAATGAAAAGCTGAAACTCTTCTGCAATTACCACAGTTACAAACTGCCTATCCTTTCATGCATTTATATATAGTATAGAACCTAGTCTTCATCAAAGGGAGCAACTTAAAGCAGTTCCAGTGTGGAAATATATCGGCTATAAAAGCGGAAATAGAACTTAACATGTGAGGAAATACATTACAAATTTATAAGTGGTCTGAATTGTGTTTAAAAAAGTGTAGAACCTTGACTGAGGCAATAAATTACCTGACTCAGAAGTTTTGGCTTGTCAATGGATGAAAAGGTGATTTCATGCATAGGCCTGCAAGATTATCACCATGTATATGTAATCAGTATTTTACCATAAATAAATATCATGCTATAATGCCGCATATGATGAAGAAATATGTATCATGAACTAATTAGATCAAGAAATTATACAGACATTGGGTTGAAGAGCTTTCCAAAGTAACTATAACAGGACCCAAGATCTTAAATTCTAAAAATGCTTGAAATCAGCATAATGGTCAAACACCAGCAACAGAGAGAATTAACATCATGTTTGATCAGATTAATAATTTCTGACACTAAATTTCTATAAGAATTTGAAAACAAACAAGGAAATAAACCTAAAAGTATTTTTGCCTTGTCTAAAAAGAAAAGGTAAACCATAGACATTGGAAAAACCAATTCAAAATCTAATTACACCAGAAAAGCACTAAGGATTTGAAGACTTGTGACTTTAACTTACAAACCATATTTTAGAAAAGGTTATGCTTCAAGCTATAACAGTCGACCAACAGATAAGGAAATTGCTTTATAATGACTGCTGTCTGGAAATAAATAACATAGATAAGGCATTCTACATACAGAAAAATGGTTCTGAAAGAGAGGATGTGTGGTCTGTATAAATTATAACGATTATCTTTCTAGTCATCCAATATTTTACAAATTTCTATTCTCAAAAATTTATTGTGAATTTTTTATTTACTCTTTTTCAAATATTTCATTACTATGCACAAAAGGAGAAAGGTATGGCAGGCAGGTTAGAAAACAACGTGGAAAGCTCAGAATCTGCAGCACTGTCTCCATCTTGAACATGAGTCTTGCCTGCTTCAAAAGCAAGCGCCTCGAGATTTTGAGAAGAACCAAATGCGGGTGGCTGATGAATGCTGAAAATTTTGCAGGTAAATGTGTCATGAATTAGTATAAATACCAAAAGGATATTTACATTGAGGAAGACAAAGAAGAATGAAACCTCTGCCTAGTAAAGTAACTTGAAGAACACTGAGCATCTTCACCCTCTTTTACATTAGAAACAGAAGAATCAACTTGATTTGCATCATGAACTGGAAAGACCTATAAAAGAGAAAACTTAGCCATGATTCACCACAAGTTAATGGATCTATGGCACAGTAAAAGGGCTAAAGGAATTAGCAAACTAGAGAGCAGCTAGGTAATAGTTGCTCCTAAAAGTTCAGATGAGGCGATGCTACAAGGTAGCAACTCTTTTATCTTCATTGGGAATTAAACGTGATACCTGCTGCCAATATAAAACAGGAAGTGTGGTTTGTATATTAATAAGAGTGCAGTGACTTCATTGGCAAGATTCTAAGATTGTATACAAGGCATGCCGAAGAAAAATTAACATGATCCAAAGAATTAGGCTATGTTTCTATGCTATCAAAAACTAATTGAGGTTCTTTAGAACTAAGCCAAGATGACCAAAACCAAGGTTTTGTCACTGGGTCGAAGAGAACTGAATCTATGAGAATTCCCTGCTTGCTATAAATTCAATATCCAGAATGCAAGGCGGCTTTCATACATTGTGAGAAGTCTCCATTACTAAGAACACATACAGTTTGCAATCCACATGAAAAGCAAAAAAAGGAGAAGAGAAATCACCAGAGATCAACACCAATTACAAGTAGAGCTAATATAGAACAGAAAAAACTAGACCATCAAAGGATCACAAAAACATGATTTGTTTCACAGAAGCACTTACTGTTTCATTACAAAACAAAAATAATCAAATAAAAACCCTCTTTCACCTGAACAATCCGGACATCAAATGCAGGCCTACTGGCAGGGTCATGCGCCAGTTTCAGCAACCTCATGTGAGTCACAACATCTTCAGCTCTCTCCACATTCACATCTAACGCATACCTAAGTTCAAGAATAACATGAAAATTTCTTTATGAAAAGGTTTCCAGATTCACCAAAAACAATACAATAATCCCATTAAGACACTGTTGACGAAAACGACAGACAACAAATTCAAAAATCCAACCAAAAGATCACATCCGATCCTTATCACTATCGAGCTCTATCCGAACAAGAAAAGCAACGCACGACCAAAACAAACTCGGGTTTCCAATTTCCAAATAGACAACAGCGAGATCACGATAAGCGAGAAATGAGAGCGAGTACCGAGCGGGGAGGCGGTTGATATGCGCCCAGAGCTCGTCCTCGAAGGAGGGGGAGCGGGCCTCGGGGGAGTCAGAGTCCTTAAGCCGGCGGAGCACCTCGTTGTAGACGTGGAGTTTGTAGCGCTGCTGCGTCCCCGAGTGCGGCGGCGGCGAGCCCGCCGCGCGGCTTCCGCTGCTCTCCGTGTCCTCCATCGCCATCGGCGGCGGTGGGAGAGATCGGCGACGGAGAAGCCCAGAGATCTCACGGGATTCGCGCGGAGACGGAGAAATAAGGGAAAGAGACGACGATGGCAAATGGCTGTGGGGAGGTTATATATAAAGGGGAAAGTAACGCGAGGGATCGATGAGGTACGCGGCGAGAGGGAGCGAGAGAGAGCTTGTTGCTTGGGGGGGAGTATATTACTGCGCGGTGCATTGTATTCTGAACGGCTTCGTTGCTCTTTGCACTTTAGCCCTCAATATTTAGCTTATTTCCTAATTCATGTATCAATCTTCACGGTCGAATCCCTGATGTGATGTTAAATTACGCAAAGCCAAGCAATCTTTTTCGTCCGCCGGTATACAGTCTTTTTCAAGTGGTAATAGTAGCTGCGGACTTGTGAACTACATCATTATCTAGTAAAACTGCAAAAAAAATCATATTCAATTTTGAACGATTCTAACAGCATATCTACTCTCAAAATATCTAGAAAATGCACGTATATTTTTTTAATTTGCATATACACTCCTAAAAATTGTTGTTGTTTGCGTGTATGTTTTTGAAATGTCCCACAATTTTCGTGTATATATATGCCTTAGGAAGGAACATTTTGGAAGAGTATACATAAATTAAAAATGATATGTTGTAATTTCAAATATTTGGGAGGTATATATGCAAAAAGTTCGGTGAGTCGACTTTTGTAAGGAATGTTCCACGGGATATCTCCGCCAACAAGGTATATACGGTGTTGAAAAGACGTGGTTCTGACCTCGTTGCGGACCAGCCAACGTGGCAGAATTTCCTGGCGCCAATCGAGTGTATCAGGCGACGAGGAATCGACACGTAGGATGGTCACTGGGTTAAACTATTTCTGTCCTCTGGGACGGTAATAAGTTAAATTAAAGCTTTCTTTTTACTGTTTTGGTGATTTAATTGGAGGGGCTTTTCATGATAATGATTCATTTGGGCTTGGCGGTGCCACCACGATGCCAGCCATTCCGATCCGCCCGTTGCGTCCCGTGTATTGCAGCATATGGGCATTGTTGGAATATTATTCTTCTTTTTTTTTCTTTTTTTTTAATAAATAAATAAAATTAGAAAGACAAAATATTTTCACGTTTATAATGGGAAGATAAAAGATAAGTGATAGGGTCCCACGCGCCTCTGACGTGGCCACAGCGGATTGGGTGAGAATGCTTTCCACGTGAGCTCGCGCTAATCAAGCTGTGGGTTAATTTAGATTTGTTTAACCAAAATTAGAATGCTTTAATGAAATAGTTGGATTGGGTTGCACGAGATCAAATGCAAGTAGCGCGAAATGCCATCTAACAGCGCACGTGGGCCGTGAACCAAGTCTTTGGACGTGGATATTTCTAGATTAGTGCTGGGATTAGCGTGGAACTATTCTTTAAACTTATTAATTAATTTTTTTAATTTGTCGCTTTCTATTTTGATTATGGATCACATTTGGGAATATGCTGTGGCATAACAAACGATACTCGGAAAATCCGGCCTTTATTCTTTTAATGTATGTTTTAGGTAATGCGATGTAAATAATAGTTTAAAATCAATATCGGAGATGTGTTTAATACGTAATTATTTTAACTTAATTGGTTAATTACAGTGATGTGATTAAGTTTTTTAAAATACATTATCGCAATTCATCGTGGTTAATCGGAAACGTGGAGAGAAAATTTTAGTCAATTATATTTTTATCACGCAGGCTGGGAAGCGATTGGTCCGACCCGAACCCGTAACATCGGCGCAGAGAGGAGCACGGCCCGAAGGGCGGGGGCACGTGGGATTCACGTGCGGAAAAAGGCAGCCCTTGGACGCTCCGAAAAGCCGCTTTGGCCACGCCAGCCTGGTTTCGGGCAACGTGGCGGGAGAATAAAGAAGGGGCGCGAAGCAAATTCTTACCAAACCGGGAATTGATAATGGGCCGCCGACCTTATCCGGATCCGCAGTTGCAGCTGCGACGTTCATCTTCGATACAAAGGTCAACGTTGACTGAGCTCTGCGAGCGGCGCCTGGTCCTTGCGTTTCTGCTAGTTGGGGAGACGGGCCCCACCTCCTTAGGGCTTTCCATTGAGTTTTGGTTCATCCACTTCTTATGAAATTTTTTACAATTTATAGAAAAGAAATAACGTACATTTAAGAATTTTTTAAAAATATAATTTCTGAAAAACGACTAAATTATCTATAATTTTTTAAATTTTTAGAATTATACATAATTTTTTCATAATTTTTAGAAAAATTTTAGAACCTGCAGGTGGCCAAAAAAATATATAATTGAATTAAATAGTAAAATATCTATTTTATTTCTTAACCCATTTTACACCCTCTCAATTGTAAAATTAATATTTTTCTTGAAACAAATTACACGGAATAAAAGACAAAATAATAGAACGCAAAATAGAAAATAGAATTAGAGTTCTAATTTTTTTAATTCACCCACATCCCCATTTTTTGTCAAATTTCTTCAAAAATTTGTAGTTGAAGATTCAAACCGATATTTTTTTCCTCTATTTTAAAATTATTATATTTATAGTCAATTTTTTTAATAATTATATAAAAAAATTTAGCCATTTCATTACAACCATTGAGAAATATATCAAGTATATTCTCCACAAAAAGTAATTTTTTAAACTTAGAAATTTAAAATCTCTCTTAAAATTAAAAGAAAAGGTTATACTTAATTATGAAAAAGTCAAAAAATTATATATAATTTAATTATCTTTTAGGAGTTGTATGTAAAAAACTCTAAAAAAAACTCAAATGTATTGATTATGTCCAGCCCTGCAAAACTCAAATATGTTATATATCCTTTAAAAAATGAAAAACAAAAGCGAAAAATTGTCCTGGTTAAGCGCACGACAGATCCCCGATTGAATATAGTTATACTCGAAATCTTGGCGTAATTAGTTTTCAGAGTCGAAGTTCAATGAATCTGGACGCAATCTAGAACGATAATATCCTATTACCAGAGTTCAGTGAACCTGGACACCGCAATAAATCAGGTTTGCAAACAGGGGGCCGGTTTCGGCCCAGACCCACCAAAGTCCAAGCAACCTAGGGAGCCTTATGTTTCAGCCCAGTCCCATCATGGGCCAAGACCGGTCATCTACTGGTTCGATTCTGATTCACCGCTCCCGGCCACCTTCACCCTTCACTGCTTTATGATAAACTTACTCTCCACCACCAACTTTCTTGTTTTTATGTTATTTTTCATTGATAAATTGTTCTCTCGTATCGTTTCAGATTATACGACTGCATTATTTTGTATACATCCCATCGAGCGGATTCCGAATGAGTCGAGCCGACATCATAGTAACTATTTCAGTAACGTTGGCCTCTTCCACTCTTTTAGGGTAAGAAGAAGAAGAAGAAGAAGATGAAGAGATGGACAAAGAAATTATGAGGAGAAGAAGAAAAGCTCTCTATTAAGGCTACGACTGACCTCGATCGCGTCTCCGGATTACTCATTCTCACATGGGCCCTTACACAGTTATCCTGTTTTCCGGCCCAGCCCACTATGACCTTTTTTATGTTTTCACTTTTCACCGTTACCTTTCTAACAAAAAAAAAAATTATTTCTTATTACCTTATTTTGAAAAAGTGTTATGTAATTAGACCATCTTATTAGGGTTAATTACATGCAAAACACACTGTCAAGAAATCACAAAGCAATCTACGCACTGAATCCAGCTATCCTTTGTACAAAACATCGATCCCTCCGGATTCCATACACATTTGAATATCACAGAAAATGAACCTCTAATTCTAAACAAACAAAAAGCCCCCTTGCCACCATGGATGAACACTATGCTCCGTTGTTGTTGCTTCCTCCAAACTCCCGATACACAACCACACTTTATCCAAGCACGAACAAATGGCCGCTCAGCTCGGCTTCCACCAAGTCCCACCTCTCCCTCCCATACCACCAGTCACCATCCCTGCACCTCTTCTACCGCCGGAGTCGAAGCGAGACTGGCTAAATCCGGGCGACAACGCATGGCAGCTGATCTCCGCTGCGCAGGCGGCCTACCAGAGCGTACCGGATCTCATCATACTCTACGGCGGCATCGTCAAGAAGAAGTGGGCCGTCAAGCAAATGAAAGGGCTGAGTTGACGGAGTTGAAGGGGCTGCACCAACTGGGAACCAGGTGCTTGGGGCGGTGTTCGCGGCAGCGTGGAACGTGGCGGCGACGAGCATTATTTGAGTGGCGATTCGGCGGGTGGTGCAGCTGAGGATAAAGGAGGAGGATCTCAAGGTCGGGGACGATGCGGCGCAAGGGGAGGAGGCGTACGCGATCTGGGGGGACGGCGAGAAGTCGTGGACTTACGTGAGGTGGGGCGTGGCGCGGAGGATTCCCTGCCTTTTGCCGCCGCTTTGATTCAACTTGCCCTTGAGTATGTTATTGTGGATTATTACGTTGGCGTAATTAAATAAAGTTGTTGTACAATCAAGAAATGCAAGGTTTTGATTGTTGGGAACGCCAAAGAAACTGGAAATTTTATGGCTGTTCCGGTCGTTATCTCTCTCTTTTTTATTTTTTAAATTTTTTAACAAATAATTATTTATTTTATTATAAATTTACAGAAAATCATCTACATTATCATTATTAATAAAAAATATTTATTTTATATCATAAATTTATAAAAAATAAATTTAATTAAAATATTTAAAAAATATTTCATATTATTTTAATATCATCAATAAATTAATATAAAATGTTAACTTATTTTTATTTACTTTTTTTGGACAACTGTTTTATAATTACGAGATAACTGATTTTTTTATAAAAATTAAAACAATATAACTTATTTTTCATATTAATTTGATAATTATTTATATTAAAACTAAATAAAACATAATTTGAATTTTAGATTAATTTTAATTATTAAAATTGAATTATAATAAAGTAATTTTTTAAAATATAAAACAAGTAACTTTTTACTATTAATAATAAAATAGATCATTTTTTACATATTCACAATAATATAGGTAATTTTTTACTTAAAAACTCTTATTTTTATTTATTTATTTATTTTTGACACTCGCCTGAGTCGAATTTGCTGGGCCCAAGGCCACGTTTATTGGGCCTAGGTAAATACTAACAAACGCCGGCCCAATTTTACGTATAACATTATGCATACTTTGCACCAGCTCCGCTTCAGTCCAAAACCAAACATGTAGCACGTTTGCCTGGTGCCACAGATTCCAGCAAAATGACAGCGAGGTAAAAATTAGTGCAAAAATTAGTAGACACAATAGTCAGGAAAAAGGTACAGTCCCGAGAAGAAAAGGTATTACACCAGCCCAATATGAACCTGGAAGAACCATCTGGGTGGTCCACAATTCCCATGGCCTTCATAACTTAATACTAGAAGGCTAGGAAAGTAATAGAAGACAATGGCGTTGAAGGAAAGAGTCACCTGCTTCTTCAAGCACCTGAAAAGGGTTTCAGATGTTATCCAAAGCTCTATAGAAATCACCTGCTGAGGCTATCTTGAGCATGGTTCGGCGTTTCGGCCGAAACCAAAACGTTTCGGCCGAAATATTTCGGTTTCTGCCGAACCCGTGCCGAAATGGTTAATATCGTTTTGGTACTGTTCATTACTGTTCATCTTCGCCAACGAACGCAGCGGGAGCGCACGGGAGCGGGAGCTCGCCGGGCTCGCGTGGATGGGCGGGAGCTCGCCGGGATCGCACACGGGGGCGGGAGCTCACCGGGCAAGAGAGCGGGGGGCCAAGAGCTCGCCGAGCTCGCGCGCGGGGGCGTGAGCTCGCTGGGATCGCGCGCATGGGCGGGAGCTCGCTGAGCTCGCGCGCGGGCGAGCTCGAGCGCGAGCGGGCGGGCGGGAGCTCGCCGGGCTCAGGTGGGTGGGAGCTCGTTAGGCTCGAGCGCAAGCGGGCGGGCGGCGGGAGCTCGCCGAGCTCACGCGGGTTGGGGGGGTCGGGAGTTCCGGGCGGGCAGGAGGCCGGGCGAGAGCTCGCCGAGCTCGCGCGAGCGGCTTGGCGTGAGCTCCGGGTGAACAGGCGAGCGGGTGGGAGCTCGCCGAGCTCGCGCGGGTTGGGTGGCGGGGTTGTATTGTGGGGGGGGGGGGGGGGGGGTGGGAGGGGGTGTTGGGGGGGGGGGGGGGGGGGGTCGTGGAAGGACCTAGCGCCGGCTTTGTATTCGAACCCAAAAATCCTGCGCACTTACTAGTTTATCGCCGTCCTATCTCGTGCCCTCGCTAACTTGACTCGTATTCCCGTAAGATGAGGCTGACCTTACATTGGGGCCAGTGTTATCGCCAATTTGATTTCGACATCCTTATCGGTTTCTGTCAGATATTATTTACATACGTAATATTATTCACGTAATTTTTCATTATTTTTAAAAAATTTTAAATATATTATAATTTTTTAATTTGAAGTTAAAAAATAATTAAAATTAAATTAAATTTTAGTCAAAATATAATTTTTATTTTAGACCTTCGATATATGGTTATACTTCAGAACCGCTGCCATGAGATCGCGTAGAGCTAATTGTTTTAATTCATATGCCCATAAATGCTCGTCCAGATCATCGAGATACTAAATTTGTAATTCCACACCCAGATGTTCCAAACTCAACCGATGATGACTATGATGATTAGTTGTATTATTTTAGAATTTATAAATTATGTATGTGTGAAATACATTTTAGTGAAAAGTTAAATTTGCTTATGTTAATTTTTAAATTTTAATCATATTCATATCATTTCTTATATTTTTTTTTAATACACCAATATATATTAAAAGCAGACAATATCAGTGACTAACTATCAAAATTAATTTTAATTAGCTTAAATAATATTTGAAATTATTGTAAAATTAAGTATAAATTCATTTATAATTTTTCAATTTTTTTCTAATATTTTATCGTATTTTTAATTTGAAGTCAAAGTACAGTCAAAATATAGTCAAACTCTAGTCAACGCCTAATTAATAATTTAAAAAATTCTTTCGGCCGAAATCGAAACGACCGAAACTGAAACCGAAACGGCCGAAACGACCAAAACATATCGGTTTCAGCCGGTCCCGAAACCGAAACCGAAACCTTAAACCTTGATCTTAAGTTTCTTGAGAAATCACCCCACTACCAACCCTCTTGCCTGTACAGCCAGTTTATTTTGTGCCGTGTACAGCACTGATCCCTGAAGAAAAACATGAAGTATAAATGATTGCTGGTCAACCGTCAGTGTATGTGGTGGGCATAAATAAGAGCATCCATGTTTCATCTTGAACCATTACACGAGAAAAGATGGCTTTACCGATTCAACAACCACCTGCTTGTCATGACAAGGGAAAAAAAAATCAGATCCATTTTATATAGCATTTGCCATATTGAATGATTTTCAATACAGAAAAGAACAGTTAGCAAAAGGAGAAGAAATAGAGAGTACAGTAATCTTCGAAATATACTAGTCAACTATGTTAACCCTCAGGATTGATAATGCTTGATGATGAATTGATTGAAAATAATAAGAAAGAAGTGACCCAAAAGAGGACACATGGTTACTGAAAACCAGCAGCGCTGCGGATGAGCGCTGCCACTTAGCATGAGAGAACAACCACTTGAATCTCAAAGATATGAATTTCTTGACTTCTTCTCAGAAAGAAAAAGAATAGGATGATTAAAACAACAAATATATTTTGCTAAACCACATCAGTTGTCAGATAGTTTCCTTGACAATCTTCTTACCCTCCCATCATAAGACAATGGAGCAAATATAGAAGGTTTCCTGACGCTCCATGCAACACCTGTCAGAATACAAAAAGTTTACAGTCGAACCTTCTATGTTAATACCAGCACCTATTGAAAACAAATAAATTACCATAAACAGTCTTCATAATTGGTGTGTTGAGCAGCGGATCCATCTTACATGTAGACAATTCATTAAGGCTGAGAAAGAGCATTAGAAGACAACAAATCAAGTTTGAACCAGAATTGAAGAAATAATGCTCATCCACAAGCTTAAGCAAAAAGACCATAACCTTTCAGATGTAATCTTGTCACTGCCAACAACATTAGAAAACCATAGGTCAACCATGGAATCCGTTCCAGCACTCTCCAAATTGCAGCTCATCAATATTGTAATCTATTTCAGTTCACAAAAGCTCTTGGGGGGAGAGAGACTGAGAAAGACCAAAATTAGCTCAGAATATTCAGGATTGTGTTGGACAACACACATCCTGCCAGCAGAACAAAACCACCCTTTAATCATGACAAATACTGATAGGAATCCAAAAAGTTGGCAAAGAACTGGATCGTTTTTTGTTTTTTGTTTGTTTGTTTGTTTGTTTGTTTGAGTACAGAACTGGATAACTTCAAGAACATAATTCCAACAATCCCATTAATAAAAATAGAAAAATCCCAAGTGCATATGTACACAAGTTGAATCACCAGTCATGCATCTTTAACTCAATATAGATCACTAAATGGACAAACCTAGATCACAATACAAAAAAGATAAAAAAAGAGAAATTTACGAATCTGTTACAAGATACTTAGGCATTCGGAGATCCCACAAATGTATTCCAAATTCATCCTCTGCAGTGGCCTATGACAGAGGTAACATTTCAGCATTCAACAAGGAATAAATTTGTTACACTTATAAGAAGTTTGAAGTGGATCACAACCTCTGAGCCATGAAGCCAGACAATCAATTCATGAATAAATAAGGACTGAGAATTTTGGCTGTAGCTATCTGAGGATATCAATTGTTATTTGCAATAAGACAATAGCTTCACCAAGAAAAGGTAAAAGATACCATACCAGCTAGGTTTTAAAATTTTCCCATATTTGAAAACAAAAAAATCAGAACTTCTGGATTGAAAAAAATTTGGTGAAATCATGCAAAAGGAACTGAGGTTAAGGGAACAAATTATGTCCTTGATTTACTCTATCCAAAGAAAACATTGCTATTGGTTTACATTGAAGGTTACTATTTGAAATGCCATACAAGCATGAAGTGCTTCTTGGGGTTGTAATCCACATCACTTATATAGGCTTGTTTAATTGAATTTGTCTGCCTAAAACCAATCATATATAAAATAAAAAAAGGTTAGCCAATGTCAGAAAAATTAAAAGGGAAACTAATGCACAAGTCAAAATTAAAAGAAAGTTGTGCTTGTTTATTGACATTCTATTAGCACAATGGATGTAAATTTTCACAATGAATAGCTAAAGTGAGAAAGTACTTCACGGTGCAAAGGTCCTAACATTGAAGTGATGAGTCACTTATAGCAGCAATAGCATTTCGGTCATGTGGGTCCCACACTCCACGGCGTTAATTATATTGCATACCAACAGACTCGGGTGCTATCACCTATATGTTGCAAGCTCATCTCTGAATCAACATAAAGAGAAAATAGAAGAAAAGGGAAAGCCATCCCCCTACCATATCAAATTAACAAAGCAACCTAAAATGGTCAGAAACTAGAATACTGCAGTTTAAATTTCTAGTTAAAATAAAGAGAGTAGGCTAACAACTTCTTTCAAGAGGAACTCATCCAATGACTTGGTTCCATCAGGACCAGAAGCTATTTTTTATTTAATACTGTGAATTGAAAGGGCATCTTGTGTGCATTAATGATGGTGCCACAGCTAAATATGAGCTCCTCTCAAGAGGGCAACTACTCAGATAGGCATTACAATGTACCAATACAGATTGATACTAGAACACTGCCAAGGCAAGGCAGTATTGATGTCAGAAGTCTCAAACTATATAAGACATTGTCACAGATAAGAATATGGAGCAAATTGTGCAGGTAGCTATTAAAATAGTGAACATGCAAACATGAGCAGAAGAGCAGGGGCATCAAAATGAATAGTGACATTGCATTGAACTAAAATATTTCCAAAACAGAAATAAGGTCCATATAAACGATGAAAGAAGTAACGAATTCATTCTTTACCAAAAGAAAATGCATTAAATTGGTCGATCCCAACAGTTTTAGGAGGAAACCTTGGCCATTTTGTTTGAAGAATCTAAATTCCACACAAAAAAGATTCCCCTCATCAATACTGATCAACTTATCATGCTTCCCCAAAGGCCACCAAAAAATGCTGCTGACACATGTTAATAGACAAGTTAGACATAACGTGGAAAGAGAGAAGAGAGACTAAAACGTTGGCATACAAGTTGCTCAATTATGTTGCTAGTTCTATCTTTTCGTGAAGTAGGTAGCAACAGAAATGGTGTAGAAATAACGCACTGACAACAACAAAGAGATAAAGCAACAGTTTGAAGGCAAAATTTCTTGTCCAAAACTCAATTAAGATTGGTACACATGAAATAGGTAGGTTATGATTAACCAGAACAAATAAAGCATCACCTTCTGATCTTGAAAGTGTGTTCCTTGCGGGAAACAAGTTCTTCAAGTTGCAGTGCATTTGACTGGCCATAGAGCTCGGGGATCTGCCAAACAGATGCTCCATAAGTATCACCTTTTCAAATGGAGAACAGACAAAACATCCGAGCAGTCAATATTTAGGGGTGAGTAAAACCGGTTACATTTTAGAATCGGAACCGGATTTCGGTTCTCAAAAAATTGAGAATCGAAACCGTACCGGTTTAGATAAAGAATCGATTTTTCGGTTTGGATTCTAAACCAGTTCTAAAACCGGTATACCGGAGCTCCGGCATCGCTGCTCTGGCGATGGACGGAGGAGAAATCGGAGCAAGTGGCGACAAAATCGGAGGAAGTGATGGGCCTGGCGAAGACCGGCGAGGGCGAGGGCGAGGCGGCGTCGCTGTGAGCGCGGGGGCGAGCGCGAAGGCGAGGCGGCGTCGCTGTGAGCTCGGGGGCGAGGGCGAGGGCGAGGGCGTGGCAGCGTCGCTGTGAGCTCGGGGGCGAAGGCGAGGGCGAGGCCAAGGCCGAGGCGGCGTTGGCGCGTTGCTACGAGTGCAGGGGTGAGGCGAAGGAGAGGCCGAGGCGGCGTCGCCGCGTTGCTGCGAGCGCAGGGGCGAGGCGAGGGCGAGGCGGCGCAGCAATTAGAATTAAGATTAGGATTTTGATTGAATATATATATATATATAGGATAAAACCGATACGGTTTCGGTTTATCAGTTTTTCAGATAATGTAGAATCGGAACCGAAACCGATTTTCCGATTCGGTTAAATTTAAAAATCGGAATTGTACCGGTTTAATTTGAGAACCAATTTTTCGGTACAGTTTTCAACAGATACGATTCTGTATACTGGTTTGACAATATTACCGTTCCAGTTGATTTCGTATGTTACAGGCTAGGATTTACAATTAAGAATTGTCGTGCCGGACAATAATGGCAATGTAAGATTTTGATGAATAATGTCTTCGCATAGTTCACCGCCTTCAAGTCATTCCTTCGTTCCGTTTTACTTCTTTTATGAGAAAATCGTTCCATCATACTTGAAATGATAGTCAATGAGATTGTTTTGTAGAACAAGATAAGACTGATACTTGACATAATATAAGATAAGCATAGATCAGAAGAAGGTAACACCAATCCCTAAACAATAAATACAATCACTTTCAAATAAAAAATATGAATTTCAAAGACATAATGCAATCGATCACCAACCAGAGGTGAAGACGGTGGAGAAGATCCTTAGATCAAACGGGTAGGACTTGAGATCCCAGATCTCGTTCGGGTGGTAGAACAACCCCTCGCAGACCAGCTCCGTCCCGGACGCAAATATCCAGATCAAATCACCTGCAAAGAAAACTCACATCAAACCCCAAATCGTGGCCAAAAAAGATCGAATTGCAAGAAAAACCAAGAACAACAGCTCGGAGGCTGAGGGTCCCCACGAGGAAGCTCGTGTTGTCGGAGTCGGCCCTCGCGTCTGCGATGCATCTCGCCTACGGATTGAGAAGCGGATCATATTAAAGCGCAGGATCGAGATCTAGGGTTTTGCGTCGATAGAAGAAGAGGAACGGATCTGAATCTTTCACCTGGTACTTGAGGTCGCCATAGACGACGCCAGTGGATCCTCCCATTGACGGCGACCTCGTCGTTTCTTCGCAATCTTGCTCCTACTCGCAAAGCAGCAACCTCACGCGGGAGTTTTGCACACACACCCATACTTTCTACTATTTTGGAATCCCTCCCTGTATTTTTCCTGAAGCCCCCTTTGTTAGTATGATATTAACAGTTGTTAACCAGCTGGATAAACCTATGATCACGGGGACTGCATGGTTCAGGGTCCACCGAATAAGTCTCATTAAAGGTTGAATTAAATTAAAATTTTAGTTAAAATTCAAAAAAAAATTTGTCTCTAGAAGAGTTAACAGTCAAGTTATCCAACAATAAATTAGTATAATTAGTAAAAGAAAATTTTACAAATAATCAACTATAAAGTGATATAACACTGCAACAATAATGGATATTAGTGACACTAATCAAGAGATGCTAATCATGTGCCCAGTGCTAACCCGTTAAACACTACAATAATTTAGCACTGCTAATGAGCGATCATTAGAGGGGCTAAAGAGTTAGCACCGCTAAGCGTTGCTAATGATTAGGCTTATTAGTGAGCCTGTAATGTCTACCCGTCACATAAGCCCTCCCAACTGGATGTCTGCCTCCTCATCGATTGTCTCCAAATCCAATCCCTCCATATTAAAGAGAAGGTCCGCACTTCCACCGCGATGACTTCACCGTCATATTCTCCCACTACTTTGACGCCGCCTCCATCGCATCGAGATCCAAGACTTGGTGGCCAAGATTCAAAGCAAGAGGAAGGAGTTGGAGGAAAGGAGAGAGGCATTGGAGATGGTGTGATGCAGTCCATAGTGAACCTCTCAAAGATGATCAGATCTGCGCCTGAAGATCTGAAGGCAGGAAAGCTAGTTGAGGCATCAAAGACTGCACAATTTGAAAGGTTCTTGTTTGGCCGGGGTTGAGAATGGAGAGTATGAGAGGAGGAGAAAGAGCTAGCGGCATTCGGGTTGTTGAGGGGGAGTGGATGGAATACCTCGATGAGGTTGGTTTCAACTTGAGATGCATTTCCATCGAAGAATTGAGATAATCCTTTTGTTACTTGATGCATCTTTTGCTGATAGATTTTCTTAGTTTAATTAAGCCCAATGTGGTTGATGTCTTTTGATCTGTAGCTGCAAAAGTCCTAGCGAGAAATGTGGAGAGTACAGTCAAATTTGAGTTCGAAGATAGTCTTGTGATGGTCGAGTGTTGGAGTATTGGAGAAAAAAAGAAAGTCAAGCTCTATACAATATTGGAGGCCATTGGAGGTATGATTTGAGATGGTATGATCATTCAAAATTTTGATAATGGAAGTTCTAATTTTTGCTAAAAAAAAAAACAAAGATAATAGAATTTCTAATTAGCCAAGTAAGCATTCATGTTGAGTTTTAAGACCAAAGTATGTTGTTCTTGTGTAATCGTACTCATTTTCGCGTGCTTTGCAATACTATTCTCTCTATATTCAGTATCATCTTCGGTTCGTCAATCGATCATCCGATTCTGACATATCGAAATTCTCAAAAAGTTTTATTGGTCATCTACTTTCTCAATTTGTCGTTTGATTTTAAAATTGATCGTTGGGTTCTAGCGTATCATAAAAGTGTTTATCAATTCAAAATTTCTACTTTTCTCAATGTCTGTGGTTCCATATTATCATACTTTCTTCATGTATTTACTACCTTTAAACCTAGGTTTCTATGTTTGATAAAAACTAGTTTTGCCACATGCGTCCATTAGCTGAATATACGGGACACATATCTTAACTAACTCATTTTGTCCTTGATTTAGGTCATGTATGTATCTGGAACTTAACATTAGATTATGCTTGTGGTGTTTTGATGCTAAATTATTGTAAAATATTTTTTAATTATCACAAGTGTATCTTTTTCTCTTAAACTCAGTTTAGGCGAGTGCTTAAAAGTGTATCATTTTACTTTCTAAAGACTTGTTATTGGTGCCATGAAATATATATAATTATTGGATTTTCAATATTCAGTGTGCCTAAGGAATGATGTTTGTTACCTGTAGGCAAAACTTAGAGAAGCTATGTTGGTAGAAAAGCTGAAGAAGTATGAAGTGCCAAAAGCTCAAGGCTTATTACCAAAACTAGATATACTTACAGGCGATGAACGGTTCTTCTAGAAAAAATAGTATAGAAAAAGTGTAATTATATACTTAGTTCGAAGACAAGAGGGTTTTTGGAAGTGTCATTGGAACCCCACTTGCTTTCTAGATTTATATTGCTATTTTATTTCATTTAGATCCAATAACTAGTTTTGTCTTAGGTACTTGAAAAATTAAAATATAAACAATCTTTCAAGACTCTGTAGATTACTGTAGTGGTGCTACAATAGCGTTCCTAACGTTCAAGTTTTAGCAATATTAATATCTGTCATTAGCGGCACTAACTAATTAATACCGCTGATGATTTTTACGAGTGTTATTTTAGTACCGTGAATATTCGTGATATTACCTCGATAAAAATTTGATAGTACTAATTATATCTTTAAAGACATTATATTAGCCTAAAAAATAACATTGAAATATTGCAATGTTGACAGAGAGAATATTGAAATTTTGAAAAAAAAAAAATTGTAATTAGAAGGAGGACAATTGAAAATAGAGAAATAAAAAATCTGTATGCTAAGAACATGTAATAAAACTAGGGGTGAGCAAAACCGGTTAACCGAACCGGTTTTGCTCATTTGAGAACCGGAACCGGAACCGTACCGGTTTGGATGAAGAACCAGTTTTCCGGTTCCGATTCTAAACCGGTTCTAAAACCGGTTAACCGGTTTTAGATTATTAATTTTCTGCAAATTAACAACCATTGTTTTGTATCAAAAAATAAAGAAATAACATTGAATTTCAAGTAAACTTTTACAAGTTACAATAATTCAAATAAAGAAATAACATTGAAATAAATAAATAACTACTGAACTTTTACAAGTTACAATAATTCAAATAGTTTCTTAAAAACTTAAGAGACAAGATCACCAAAATAGAAGCAAATCAAGCAATAGCAGTATCCATTATGCACTTATGCAGTGGCAGTGCAGCAGACCAACAGGCAGCAGACAGCAGTAGCCAGCACTCAGTAGTAGACTAGCAGGCAGCAGTATGCAATTATGCATATTCTTGCAAAAAAAGAGCTTAGACTAGCAGTACAACACTCAGTAGTAAACTAGCAAGCAGTAGTATGCAATTAGAGTCACCAAGAAGATAATCTCTCTGTCCGGATGGGATAGGCTATGCAGCGCAGCTGCTGTAACAGACCAGCAGTCAGGCACCACCGCACCAGGCAGTAGTAGTAGACCAGCAATATGCAGTGCAACAGACCAGCAGACAGCAGTAGTAGACCAGCAGTATGCACTTATGCAGTGCAGCAGACCAGCAGCCAGCAGGCAGCAGTAATAGACCAGCACCAGCAATATGTACTTATGCAGTGCAGCAGACCAGCAGGCAGCAGTAGTAGACCAGCACTAACAATATGCCAATATGCACTTATGCAGGGCAGCAAACCAACATGCAGCAAGCATTAGTGCAACAGACCAGCAGGCAGCAAACAATAGGCATCATGTTCAGTAGTGCAGCAAACCAGCAGCCAGCAGACAGCCAGGCACTAGGCACTAGGCAGCAAGCACCATGTCCAGTAGTGCAGCAAACCAGCAGGCAGCAGCCAGCAAGCACAATTCCAATGTTTTACCAATTACCATACCAGCATGACTTGAAACAGAACAAAAATTTTAAATTTTTTTTTAAGCTTCCAATCATCATCAATATAGTGAGCAGTCACACTCATGTAGCCCAAGTTTTGACATGATGTCCAACAATCAGTTGTGATACTCACTCTTTGTTTTAACTTGCTAAAAAAATATTTCAATTTTTTCTTTTCCTCAAGAAATATTTTGAAACAATCTCTAACAACAGTAAAACGGGAAGGAACATTAAATTTAGGTTGCAATGTAGAGGTATAGAACTTAAACCCTTCACCTTCAACATGTTTGAAAGACAGTTCATCAAGAATCAAATATTTGGCTAATGCAATTCTACATGCTTCTTGATTAAAATTTCATGTAACAAGTGTGCGAGCTTGAGTGCCAGTGCCAGTGCCAGTGCCACTGTCATCACTAACTGATTGAAAGGCTAAAGTTTTTTATTTTTTCACCACCATGTTTGGAGGATAATCTCTGCATCTACTTAAGTGATTACTTAAACCACTAGTTCCATAATTAGAAGGGCATGAAATGAGACTTCCACAATAATTACATTGGGCTTTATCCTTATCACCATCTTCACTGAAATTTACTTTAGAAAAATGGTCCCACATCCATGAACTATTTTTTCTCCTTTTCCAAGCTTTCTGATTTGTTTTATTTATCTCTGAAGTTACATCTTGAGCTTCACTAGCCTTCTCAGTGTTCTCACCAGTATTTTGATTTTGACATAAATATGTTATATCTGAAGCATTCCTACTTGTATTTTCATTAGTGATTTCTCTGTAGGAATCCATCTAAAATAGAAGAAAAAAGATATATGACCAACAGACCAAGCAATCAAGCATGCAAGACTTTGCAAGTAATATTGTCCCTAGTAGAACTTCAGGAAAGACAATTACGGTATTACCTAATTCACAGAACTGGGCCAGTTGGCACTATAAGCCACGCCGCAGTAGGAAAATCCCCGAACTAGTTGAAATTCAGCTCGCAGTCCCAAAATTTCTGAGAAAACTCTCAAAAAATAGATCACAACATCAGTAAAAATTAGAAATCATAGAAGAGCTGGTACTTGAGAGAGATGGCATACCAGAGGTCCAGAGTAGATCGCTGCTCTGGCGATGAATGAAGGACAAATCAGAGCAAGTGGCGACGAGATCGGAGATGCAGGGACCTAGGGTTAGGGTTTTGAACTCCCGACCTTTAAGAATGAGAAGAGAAAACATAGCAAAAGGCGCGGCGGGCGGTGACCAGTGAAATCGAAGATGCAGAGACCTAGATCTAGGGTTTGAGCATTTGACAATGAGAAATCAGAGCACGAGATGGCCAGATCGGAGATGCAGGGATGTAAATCTAGGGTTTGAGACTTTGAGATTGAGAAATCAGAGAAAGAGGCGACGAGATCAGAGAGGCACAGACTTAAAGTTAGGGTTTTGAACTCTTACCTTTGAGAATGAGAAGAGAAAACGGAGAAAAAGGCGCAGCAAGTGGCGTCGCTGGTCGCTACGAGTGCGGGGCCGAGGGCGAGAGCGTGGCGGCGTCGCTGCGAGTGCGGGGTCGAGGGCGAGAGAGAGGCGGCGTCGCTGCGAGTGCGGGGTCGAGGGCGAGAGCGAGGCGGCGTCGGCGCGTCGCTGTGAGTGCGGGACTGCGGGGTCGAGGGCGAGTGCGCTCAGTGCAGGACTGCGAGGTTAGGGTTAGGGTTTCGGATATAGTTATATATATATATATACATAGAAAACCGGTACGGTTCCGATTAACCGGTTTTTCAGAGAACGAATAACCGGAACCGGAACCGAAAAACCGGTTCCGTGAAATTTCAGAACCAGAATCGTACCGGTTTGCACTGATAACCGGTTTTCCGGTTCGGTTCTCAACCGGTACGGATCGGTTAACCGATTTTCCGGTTTTTTTGCTCACCCCTAAATAAAACTCTAAGGTTTAGATTTTATGTTTCGGTTTTAACATCAATCCAAATTATTTTGACAATTTTGTTTCAAAAACATTCATCCTTTAGACGATTTTAAATATTTTATGATTTTAAATATATTAAAACTCTAAAATGGTTTTTACATGTTTAAATCGAATTACTTAAAATCTTAATAAAACTTTAGTCAAAATATATTATTAGAGTTACTAAAAATAGGATGATCTCAGCCTTGACGTGCCCATACCTAAAAAGACTGGTCTCCATCGTCTTCCATCCATCGTGCCTTTCATCCTCTTTTTGTGCAAATCCACGATAATGACCAGTTTCCCCTGTTGTTCTCCGAAATGTATTTTTCTAGAATATTATTTTATTTATGTAATTTGTTGGGAAAAAAAGAACTGTTGACGGTAACAAGATTCTGTCGCCTTAATTGAGTAACAAGGCCGAGGCTTCTGAGATGTCTGATCTTAGCATGGAGGTTGATGCTAATCTCAGACTCTGTAGCATGTTAAGCACCCCCGTAATCCACATTAGAATAGTATTTGATCAGATTTGGCCCGCGTTGCGTAACGATGACAACTAAACTCGTTATAGACTGACACGTGGTGCTTTTGACTTCGCGCCATTTATTAGCATAATCCGTGTGTCATCTGGTTATTTATTTTCTGGTTAATTTCATACAAGCCCACCAAGTCTTTGGCTTCTTCGTAACTATACGATAGTCAAGTGATTAACTCAAAAGATTTACAAAAATATTTCTTATTTTTATTCAATATTTAATATTTAATATGATATAAAAAACTATTATGGTTTTTAAAATATCTCTTCAATTTACCGTTCTCTTTTCAAAATCACGAGAATCTCGAGCATTATATTATTTACGTAAGAGTTCGTTTGAAAAGTAATTAAGCAAACGTTGGTATCGGGATTAAAAGAATTGACAGCGAATTATAGCAATACAAATTGCGATGATCGTTCGCCCTCTCAGAAGTGTGTAATACACTGTTTGGTATTCCGTCCGCGCAATCGCAGTCCATGGACGGACGGGATTGAACGGAGACAGAGAAATTTCAAACCAGATTTATGTGGTGATCAAGCGGACACAACGAGCGGGTCAATCGGCGGGCGGGGACCGATTGAATATTATTGTATCGCGTCGCGTCACGGAAAAATTCTGGTCCCGATTTGCAGAAGAATCGGATCAATTTGGATACGCTTTTTACCTAAGAAAATCATCGCGTGATATGATTTCGAGCACAAGTCACCCTGGTGAAAATGACACGCTCTTTCGAGGTCGTACAGTATTCGATTCATTCCTGTGAAAGGCATCAACCAGACTATTTATTTTTTTTATTTATTTCACCGTGAAATATCTAATTTTTTTTTTTCCTGAAATATTATATTAAAAAAATAAAAGGTAGACCATTAAGAAAAATACCAAATGAACGCTTAGTTTACCGCAATTAAATTTACTCATATCTAAATATAATTATTGATGGAGTCAAAGTCACTATTGATTTTAAATTAAAAGACTTTTTGAGATCATATTTATTAGGTCAATTCACATTATTGTAAGATATAGACACTACGAGAGATATTGTCAAAGTGCGATAATCGATTTAAAATTTAAGTTAATATCATTCTTCAAAAGAAAAATAATAATGAAATCTCGAAATTAAGAGTTTGTGAAAAAAATATTTTTTTTTTTATATTTAATAGATTTTGTTTTATAAGAAGAGTATTTCTAATTTTTAAGAGATTCGATATTGTCAAACTCTGATTGAATCGGTTCAAAAATTTATTATATTATCAGTAATATTATTCATTTAAATAATTTATATAATTAAAATTTACTCGTATCTAAATATAATTGTTGATGGAGTTAAAGTCATTATTGATTTTAAATTAAAAGACCTTTTGAGATTAGATTTATTAGGTCAATTCGCATCGAAATGCGACGACCTATTTAAAATTTAAGTTATTATTGTTCTGCAAAAGAAAAATAGTAATAAAATCTCGAGATTGAGAGTTTATAAAATATTGAGATATAAAAATATTTTTTTAACCTCAATAGCTTATATTTTATAGGAATAGTATTTTTAATTTTGAAGAGATTTGATATTATTAAAATTTGACCGAACGGATTCAAGAATTTACTATATTATCAGTAATTATATTTATTTAAATAATTTATATAATTAAAATTTCATGACGACTTTCTATTCACCAAATTAACAAACTAATTGCGTTTTTCTCATCCTATTCGAGCTGTTTGTTTTTAGGCGGTAATAGGATGTCGAGTACGTTTGACTATGTTGGCACAAACAGCTTATCAAATGGCAAGACATTGATTCGAACATAGTTCAAATAGAACGGGAAGTCAGCCATGATGTCAGATGATAGATAACAGCTGTCCCAGATGCATATGATTGATGGAAGGTCGCCATCCGATTCCGATCCCCGAACCTGACTAGCATCAGTCAAGTCATACAAAATCACATGCCTCGGACTTTCGCCTTTAAATTAAACCAAATTAATGTAATAAATATTAATAATATTTTGATCGCTCGGGACCAACGTTGAATCTTCCGAAGCCAACAGAAACTAATTTGTAAAATCCACGCCTTTGGTTTTAAAAAAATTAAATAATTAAGTTTTGTAATTTGTTAATTTTGTTATAATCAAGCAATCAGAGAAATTTAGTCTCTCTGACAAATAAATTCGAGAAAATAGTCAACAAGCCAATTCAACAAATGTCGAAGAAAAATTTTTTACTCCAAAAATATTCCAAATAAAAAACAACATAATGTCTGAAAATCTCGTATTTTTTTTGTCTTCCCGAAATGCCCTTCCATTTATCTCCAAAACCGCGCATCATTCCCTATCTACCCCTCTCCCACCGCCTTTCCTTCCCTCTCCCTCCAAACCTCTTCTCTCTCTAAACTCTCTCACACACTCTCTCTCTCCTCGTGCGAGTGGTGGAGCCCATCGCTGCCCCATGCCTGGCTGGCTCTGACCTCGTCTCTCTTGGTTTTTTATGGGTTTTGTCCCCAGACGCTGAAGAGAAGAGCCGCCCCACTTCTCGTCCCACCTGTTCGCTTCCTCCCTCCCTCCAATCTGCATCAATTCCTGCGCCCTCGATCCCCAAACCATCTCGCCTTCCCTTCTTTTTCGGGCGTCTCCATCTGTGCTGCTCCAAATCGCTCTTCTTTGTCACCTCTTTTATCCAAAATTTCGTCGATCTCCAGATCTGAGCCTCTCGCCGCTGATCAATTGCGTTTTTCATTGGCTTTATCCGGATTGGGGGCCGATTCGACGGGAAAGGTCAGTTTTGCTCTCTGCTGTCGGAAAGTTTCTGCTTTCCTGCAGGATTTAGAAGCGGTGTTTGTGTAAGGTTAAAATTTCTGGGTAGAACATTCCGTCTAGCTTTTTTTAATCATCAAGAAACCATTTTTCTGCAATATTGTTGAAAAAAGCTTTGTTTTTTGAGGTTTGTTTGATGCTTTGTGGATGATTATTCTGCTTATTTTGCATCTCAGAGAGGGGGTGGGTGAGGCGGGGGGGCAGCTTGTTGAGGTCACATCCGAGGCCCCATTTGGGGGAATGTCGAGGAATTGTCGGCGGGCGTGGGTGAGATGAGGAATGTTAGCGGAGTTGATGAACTTCCTGCGGGCCTGCTTGTGGCGGTCGTCCGAGCGCTATGTTCACACGGGCTCAGACGCGGCCGGGCGGCAGGACGGGCTTCTTTGGTACAAGGACTCTGGCCAGCACATGAACGGGGAATTCTCCATGGCCGTCGTCCAAGCAAACAACTTGTTGGAGGACCAGAGCCAGATCGAGTCCGGTCCACTCACCACGCTCGAATCCGGGCCATATGGGACTTTCGTCGGGGTTTATGATGGGCATGGCGGTCCGGAGACGTCGAGATACATAAATGATCATCTCTTCCAGCATCTTAAAAGTAAGCTTCTTATGGAAGAACATAGTTCAATCTGTTTTACTTCAATCATGCAGTGTTCTACCAATGTCTAGGATTGTGGAACTTAGTGAGATCTGGGGAATTCAAGTTGTTTTCCTATTACAATCTCGCACTGTTTTAGATGTGCACTGCTGTTAATTATTTTTGCTTGTGATTTGTTACCATATGTCTGAGGTGGTTTTTTTTTTTTTTTGTTTTGTTTTTAGTGTTTGTTGACAACATTCAGTTAACCGTTCTCTTTTAGATTAATGAGACTAATGAGAATATAATGTAACAGTAAAGCATGGCTTTCCAGGATTTGCAGCAGAGAATCAGGCAATGTCAGCAGATGTAATACGGAAAGCATATCAGGCAACTGAAGAGGGATTCCATTCATTGGTCGCAAAGCAATGGCCCATAAAACCACAAATAGCAGCTGTTGGCTCTTGCTGTCTGGTTGGGGTAATCTGTGGTGGAACTCTGTATGTAGCTAACCTAGGAGACTCCCGTGTCGTATTGGGGAGGCTTGTAAAGGCAACTGGTGAGGTTCTGGCTATGCAGTTGTCAGCAGAGCATAATGCAAGCATTGAGTCTGTTAGACAAGAATTGCAATCATTGCATCCAGATGATTCGCAAATTGTCATTTTGAAGCATAATGTTTGGCGTGTGAAAGGTCTCATTCAGGTATGAAACCTTATTTTCTTTTTCAAAATAATTACTATGTTCTAATTTATGATTGTTCTGATGCTTGCATCAAGCGCTCTATGTATTTGTGTGAGCTTCTGAATTCAAATGGGCTGCATTCTATGTTACTCGTTTTTTCATTCTCACTTCAATTGTTTGTCGTGTCCCTCTAGAAAGTAGCTGTCCGGCATAAACAAAGCTATCACACCCTCCATATATATACATATTATATTTTTGTTTCCGTTGTATAGCAATGTGCTTAGTCATTCACAATCTTAATTAACTGCAGAGAATTGTCTGTGATTGGAAGTGGCATGGTTTAAGAATCTATCTGGAATTTATGGCTGTTGTATGTGCTTTAAATCTTCAGTCATATATCGTTTAGTTTACTGGTCGAGTTATGATGGGTTAACAGAAGAAATTTGATGACAAAATCGACCTAAGATGCAGCTCAGTAGAATGAATGAAATCATAACAGCTTTAAGAAAGAAACCAGGATTCTAGCACACAGAGATGGGATTCTGCCACAACTTAATAAATATTTCCTAACTAAACTAACCATCTTTGACTTTTACCTTATTCTCTCTTCCTGAAACAGATCTTCCCATAAGCAAAATTGTAATATTTATCCTACACACAATTTCTCAATTTCCTTATGATCAGGCTATTCAGTTGTGTGGCCCAAATTATGTGTTCTAAAACTGAGTTCTCCTTTTTTCCAGCCTGTGTCATTTCAGTGCCCTGATTTTAGTAGCGACTAAATGCAATGTGCTAGATATATAGATATATAGAAAAGTTTTCAAAATTCAGTCCATGCCAATACAAGAAAAATGTAAGTCGTAACAGTGCACAAATGAAAATTAAGTTTCAAATTCAGGTGAAGTGAGATTATGGAAATAATAGCATATAAAGTGAGGCTACTTAGTCTTGTAGATCTACATGCTGGCAGTTCCATTGGAATCTTTATAAGTGACAAATAGCTGATATAAACTCTTGACTGCAAAGTTTCCTGGTAATAATTATCTTGAAAATCAAGCCGATCTCATTGTGATAAATTGCTGGCTGTTTGACTGTTGTGTTGGTCCCTAGAGGCAGCTTGCCAAGCTGGGCAAGAGCATTGCCATTTGTTCTGCATCTAGCCTTGCATTTGTAAGAGAGTGTTGGCATGGATCAATTTAGAACTTTTAGTTGGGTAGCCACTTTTGTGGCATATTTTCTATCTTGATGATGCCTCCATTTTGTATCTTCTGCTTTACTTGATATATAATATAATGTAACCTGATAATAGCTTAATTGGAAGATCATATGTTCTCTGTGGATGAAATGTTCTTCTTGCGTTGCAGGTCTCTAGATCCATCGGTGATGTATACCTCAAAAAGGCAGAGTTCAATCGGGAGCCACTGTTTACAAAGTTTCGACTTCGTGAGCCTTTCAAAAGGCCTGTACTCGGTTCGGAACCATCAATTTCAGTTCAACCATTGCAGCCTCATGATCAATTTCTTATATTTGCATCTGATGGATTGTGGGAGCACCTAAGTAACCAGGAAGCAGTTGACATGGTCCAAAATCATCCCCGCAGTGTAAGTTTTCTTGTCTCAAAAATTATGATCTGCTCAATTGGATATTTTCCTTTGGTGCAAGAATAATGTCTCAACCTTCTTGAGGGTGACAACGGATTATTTTGACTGAATAAAGATGTTTAAGTTCTAGAGTTTGTCTTGGTGAAATTTAGTTCATTTTGATGATCAACATTCAATCTTACCGTAGGAAATTACGTCTTAATCTACTACATGGTCAAAATTCAAGTTTCATTTTCTCATGCACTTCACGCTCAGAAGGTGATGTTCATTGCAATTTGCCGTTAACTTCTGCAGGGAAGTGCTCGAAGGCTTATGAAAGCTGCCCTTCAAGAAGCAGCAAAGAAGAGAGAGATGCGGTATTCTGATCTTAAGAAGATCGATCGAGGGGTTCGTCGACATTTCCACGATGACATAACAGTAATAATTGTTTTCCTAGACACGAACCTTGTAAGCAGGGCCAGCTCATCCAGGGGCCCAACTCTTTCTCTAAGAGGTGGTGGCATCAGTCTGCCTCCAAACTCTCTAGCACCATGCGCAACCCCTACAGAACTCAGTGCATCATGAAGCTAGTTCGGCTCTTGGCTCTACCCGCACCTTGTTGTGAAAACACTTCTCCAGATGGACTATCATGATCGACATGCTTGCACGGTGCTATGGAGCAGCTTTGTATTTGTTTCTACTTAAGTGTAACATTACTCTGCAAAAAAATTAGTTTCCCAAAGTTTCTACCGTATTTTACGAACTAGGAAGGTGCCCTACTTGAGGTGCTGAATGGCAGGGATTGAGTTTGAACTTCAAGCTAGGCCAGTCCATCAGGTACTTATTTCTTCCACTGTAAATTCTCTGCAAAACAGCTCTTCCCTGCAATCTAATTCTTGTTTTCTTGGGTGCCTGTTCACTTTCCTCCCAGCAATGTGTAGTGAAGACGTTTAAACCAAAATTTTAAGTTTTGGTTTTGGCATGGATTTGACCGACATCAATTTGTTTCGGTTTTTTCAAATTATTTTTTATTTTTTATTAAAATTTGACTTTAAATTAAAATTTTTAAAAAACTTTTATGAAAAAAAAATGAAAAGATTATATATATATGTGTGTGTGTTTAAAATTATTCAATAAAAAATATTGGGTAAAAAATAACTTAAAATATGAAAAAAATAAATGGGACAGCGAAGGCTTAAACTTGAGTCACTTAACTCAGAATTAATATCTTGATCATCAAGTCTAAACAAATTTTATGACATTAAGATAATATAAATATTAAATAATATATTTTAAAATACAGACGGTGTCAAACAATAGCCTCCAAAATCGTCAAGGTGGTACAAAGAAGAGGCCTTTGTGAGCTTATATTTTTTAGTTATAAAATATATATTTATTATTATAAATTGAAATAGTAATCATAAAAATATTTGTTTATATAATTAGGTGGTTGTTTAGAGAAAAAGGCAAAAGTGTAGACCGTTTTCTGACAACGTTTCTTCAATGTTTGGTGTGTTTATTGTTATTATTATGAATATTGATTATCTTGTAATAACTCCACTTACAGCGCTTAACCCGGCTTACAAAATCCGGAATCGGAACTTGGGCCTCCGGCCAAAAAAGCTGCAGTTCCCCGCTGCAGTGTTGTACACGAATATCCCATCGCTATGTACAGTCACTGCGGTGCTGCTGCTACCATAATACTCAAAAGTAAAGCACATGAAACAAGGCAGCAAATATATTACTTAATTAAACCTTAAGAAAATGCTAACTTCTTAATTAAACCTCTTTTAGAGTGCACAAAACAAGTGTTGGCGGAAACGGTCCGGTCCGGTCAAGCCAGGTATGAAACCGAGCCGTACGGAAGCGTGGTCTCGTCGAAGGATCCCGAGAATCACAGAGCCCCAGGCGTTTTCCTTCTTCAATAAACAAAAGCAAGAAAAAACTATGACACAAATTTCGATGCAAAAAAAAAAAAAATTAGGGCCGAAAACACATGCGAAATAAGAAAAGCCCGCGTTAGTTTTGGCTGGAGCGGCAGAGAGGACGTGTTGGGTGGGGACGGGGCACGATCGCAATGCTGCAGGGAAGGTGTTTGTGGAAATGCCTGCGAGAGGGATGTATTGAGAACAGGATGAGGGCCAGCCAGTAGCTTTTGGGAGGAGAAGAGGGGGTGGGTCTCCGAAGCCCCCGGATGATGTTGACCTCGGGATCAGCACAGTCTATGATATGATGGTGATGGAATTATTTTTGATAATTGACAAACTCAATCGAAGAGAACATAGAGCAGAAAGACCTTCCTCCCTCGATGAAATTATTGGCCAAGTTTTTTCACTAAGGTTAGACTTGTGGAGAATCAAGATTTAATTGCCACTATTGATTACCATGCTCTCGTATAATGATATGTAATGAAAAATGTTGGGTGTTACTTGTAGTTATGGAACAGCATGATTGTATCTTGCAATTAATATAAATTATGGGTGTTTTGTGCAAATATCGCGAAAACAGAGTTATCGGAATCTGAAAGAGGCCAAATCAGTCGGGATTTCTGGCGCGGTCGAGTCGCAGTTTTTCTGTACTGGGCGAGCATCTCCGGCCCAACAAGTTAGGTTAACTGTATACATGTAGACAATACATTTGGGTAATTTGGGATGAACTTATTTTTAATTAAATTAATTAATCTCGATTTAAAATAAAAATTGAATTGCAGATAATTTACAATCCAAATTTGCTTTTATATTTATAAAATTTATGGAAAAGCAATGAAGGTTTCTTAATAGAGTGTCAGGAACTTTAACATAGCAAAAGGTGTAGAGTACACTTCAGCACATCACCAGCTTAATAATTCCTAAAATCCAGAATCAATTCCGACGCTGCTCATCCATCTCCTGTACGACCACATCCTGACAAAAGCTTATACAAATCATCCCCTTTTCACCATTTTTACCAACCCTTTGACTTTTGACTCCCGTCCTCCTCCCCCTTCTTCCCTCTCCTTCCCTGCCTCGCGCTTCCCGCCAAACACAGAATCAGACGCATACGGCAAATGGGCAACTGCGCGGCGTCGCGGCTCACCGGTGGCGCCGAGGATGGTGAGGAGGCCTTGGCGCTCTGCCGCGATCGCAAGCGCCTGCTCAAGTCCGCCGTCGCGCGCCGCTACGCCCTCGCCGAGGCTCACACAATCTACATCCACTCGCTCAGCTCCGTGGCCGCGGCTGTTGGGCTTTTCGTGGCGCGACACTCTACCCCGGAGTCTATACTCATCGCGCTTCCCTCCCCGGCGCCGTTGTCGGCGCCCTCGTTCCTCCGGCAGACGCCGACGGAGCCGAAGGTCGAAGCTTTGAAGCTCGAGTCCCCTGTCGAGAAGGAGGAGGAGGAAGAAGAGAGGAAAGGGAGGGATTTGGCGTTGGGTTCTGGGTACTATGTGTCGGAAATGCCTCCGGGGGCAGGGGATGGGGCTTTTCGGTGGGATTTCTTCAACCCGTTTGAGGGAATGGTGGAGGGTCTGCGGGGATGCTCGGAGGAGGAGCTGAGGGCGGTGAGGGAGGAGGAGGGGATTCCGGAGCTGGAGGAAGAGGAGATGGTGCAAGAAGAGGAAGACACAAGGGGAAGGGAAGGCGAAGACGATAAGAATGGGGAGTTGGCGAGGGTGGAGGAAGGGAATGGGGAGGAAGAGGAGAAAGGCGAGAAGGGCCTTACGGTGATGGGGGCTCCGGGGAAGAAAAGGGAGCTTTTGGAGGCGCTGAGGGACGTTGAGGACCAGTTCATTAGGGCTTACGATTCCGGGAAGGGGGTGGCAAGGATGTTGGAGGCCAACAGAGTTCAGCTCCAGTCTGGTTTCGACGAAATCAAAGGTGTGATCATCTTGTTCTTTAGGGCTTGGTTTTCAACTGCGACGAACTTTTTGGTTACTCTTGCGTTTGATTTACTGGAGGTCTTTGGCACTTGGTTGCATGGGTTTGGCCTTGGCTTGTGGTGAAAGGTGGGCCTTTTGTGTGTTGCTTTCTAGCAGGGTCCTCATGTGGTTAGGTTTTTGCTTCTTATGATGTAAGCAGAAAGGTTCTTGTTTTTCCGTGTTTTTGGTGGTGAAATTTTCATCTTATTCAATTCATTTTTTCGTTCATCGTGTGTGCTTCTTTCGCTGGGTGGCCGACTTCGATTTTTATTGAAGGCATTCTTTCTGAAGACGGGTTTCTGCACCTATATGATTTCATCATCTCCTGGGTTTTCCATTTCATCAATTGTGGCGGGTTCCTCTTTCATTTGCTTTGAGTTGTCTCTGATTTCTTCCTAGGAACGAACTCCATGATGCACAAGTTCTTACTTTTTCCGAGATATCGAATATGGGTTCTCCTTGTTTTGATTAGTGGATGGTTGATTCGTCAGGGGTGTTCTATGAGCAAATTGAAGAGAAAATCCACTTACTTGCCTTTACTGCTGGTTTCCTTGTTCATTAAGTAAAATATATCTGCTTTTTCTAATCTGTCTTTAAAGTGCTCTCTAAATTCCATTTCTCAGCTACTTTAAAGAATCTGATTTTCTAATCTCGCTTTTCTTGTCTTGTGGGATCCAAAGATGCTCCTTTTTGCCTTTTAACTAAAGGGAAAAGGGAATGAAAGGATCTAGCATGGTTTTAAGTTTCAGTTTCAAGAACAATTTTGACATCCGTCAAAACCATTCTGTTTTGGCCTTTTCAGCGGTTTTGTACATTTGACAATCTGAAAAGCTAAATTTTCATTTCTAGGGCCGCATTGTTGCGGTCTCAGCCTGCCAAAACGGTTTTGGCCGAAAATTTAAACCTTGGGATCTAGTTCTTTTTGACGCCAGGTGAAAATTCATATGCTAGCGTATATCACAGGATGAACTGGAGTTCGTTGCAAGCAGCCAATTTGTTCTCCTTTTACCGTTGGTCTGATTAGGACTATAATTATGACTGTCCATGTAGGCCCATGTTGTTTAAGTAGTTGATTTGCTTTTGTTAATCTTTATAACGCAGCAGGTTTCATTCTTTTTCTATTTCTTGGAGCTTTTTGTCACATAAAAAATGCTTTAATGAATTTCTGGCCTCTGGGGTGATAGTAAAAAAATTATTATGCAGGTTGAAACATGCTGCATTCTTTCTTGAACTACCCTTCTGTAAAGCTAATTTTCTCCTGTTGATGATTATTAACATAATGTTCTTTGTTGTATTATCATTGCTTGTGCAGAAAATTCTGCAAAGATTGTCCAAGCTATTGCATGGCATCGATCTCCTTCTACTCAGTCCTCATCGTCCTATAGAAGTTTTCTTGCATCAAGCTCAAATAGTACTTCATGGACCGAAAGCAAGAGTGATGTTTTTGATGAGTATGGTGGAATGGAATCAGGAAGTCATTCTCAGACACTTGGCAGGCTATACGCTTGGGAGAAGAAGCTATATGAAGAAGTGAAGGTACCTTCTTCTCTGAAGCAAATGCTATTATAATCAAGCCCTGTAATTTCCAAAAGAACTACTGGACCAAAATTTAAAAGGACGTGGTGATCATAATTATGCTGAGGTTTTAATCAGCATTAATGCACTTAGTGATTTTTAAAATCTTTTTCATAGCTTTCTAGCTGGGCTTGCTCCATTTTAACCTTTAGCATATCATCCTCCTTTATGATGAAGACTTTTGGAAAACAATTGAGAAAAAATCTCTTCCCCAGGTAGAGGGTGTATTACACTTATTCACTGGCAGATTTTTTTTTTTCTTTCTTTACATGAGTGTGTGTCACATAAGTAGTTCAGTAGATGCTTTTATGGCTGCAGGATTCATGAAAGTTTTCTGATCTTACTTTATGTCACATCTCATAACTACTTGGCATGTTGTTTTTACCTAAAAGATATTTGATTGATTTATATTAATCATCAGCGTACTATGAATTGATGCAGTTTTAAGTAGTACAATGGCTGCTTTTATGGCAGCATATTCAGAGAAGTCTAGCAAATGACTCTTGTATGATATGATGCCAGAGAACATAATTTTTTTCAACCCTTAAGACTTCACCTGGTTTCTTAGAAAATAGATTTCGTTTCATGCCACTAAAGGTTACCTTATCATCTTAATCACCACCTGTTGAAATAGAAAAAGCTTGGGGAATTTTGTTCTGGTTTGATCTGCATAAATCTGTATGACTTCCACAATGGATAAAGTTGTTTAGTTTTTTCACAGTCTCCTCAGATATTGCTTTGCTTACAGTTTTTAGTTCTAAATGGCATTTGAATCACGTGTGTAATGTCCAGCTACATGAGCTGTTACCTGTCACATGTATAATTACATTTGTTTTTGTTGTGGTTTCTCATATAGGCTCTATTTCTTCTTAGGTTGTTGAGAGTACCAGGCAAGTCTACGAACAGAAATGCATGCAACTAAGAAATCAAGATGCTCGGGGTTCTGATCCATGCTCAGTAGACAAAACAAGGGCCACGGTTAAGGATTTGTACACTAGAATTTGGGTCTCTTTGCGCTCTGCAGAAACAATATCCAAAAGAATAGATAAGCTGAGAGATGAAGAGTTGCATCCGCAGCTGATGGAGTTGATACAAGGGTAAGCATACAATATCTTGCATTCCAGGAAATTCGAACACACATTTATGAAAATACAGCCATGAAGCTGTTTCTGTTTCTGTTGTTCTGCAGCCTGATGCGAACTTGGAAGATAATGCTAGAATCACATGACACGCAGAAACAGATCATGGCTGAAGTAAGCACCTTTACCTGCCCAGTATATGGAAAATATTGCAGAGACTCTCAGCGGCTGGCAACTGTTGAGCTTGAGACTGAACTCCGTCACTGGAGGACATGCTTTAGAAATTATGTTGCTGCGCAGATGGCATATGTAGAAGCTATAGATGGCTGGCTATCCAAGTTCATTGTTTCTGACATTGAGTACTATTCTCGTGATAGATCTTCCCTTACACCATATAGACCTGGAGGACCGCCTCTCGTCACAATCTGTCACGACTGGTTAGCTGCATTGAGAAAGCTGCCTGACAAGCCAGTCTCATTTGCCATGAAAAGCTTCATCAGGGACGTGAGAGTGCTATGGGCTAAGCAAGGAGAGGAGCAGCAGCAGAAGAGAAAAGTTGATGGCCTTGCAAAAGAATTGGATAGAAGGTTACTTTCACTGCAGAAAGCAGAAAACAAGGTTTTGGAGTCCAAGCTTTCAGAGCTTAAGCTTGAACCGGATGTGTGGCAAAAGGTCGAGTACTTGTCAGAGAGAAAGGATTCATTAGAGAGCTTCAAGAAAAAGCTGGTGGCGGAGAAGTCGAAGCACCAAGAGTGCATGCAGGAGACAAAACGAGTTGCTTCGAATGGATTTATGAAGCATTTTGCCAAAATTTTTGAAACTTTAGCTGAGTTCTCCCACGATGCTATGAAGTTATATGATGATCTATTGGTGCAAAATGGCAAACTGAAGCAAGCTGCTGAGGTGGAGAAACCGTGTTGCATTGAAAGCCATCATCTTGAGGCGGTCAGCTGATGATGGGTTATGCCGCCTACACGGAGAACAAGATCCCATAAGCGCACCCTTTAATGGTGCTGAAAGATCTTGAGATCTGTAAATTAGACTACAGGTGTTGTTAACTGTTTATGCAATGCTCTTGTGGAGTTGGAACAGGTGATCGTTTAGTCATTTCTTAGGTCTCTTTCTTGCCCCCAGTTTTGTGATCCTTCTTGCACCTGATCTCTAACTTGTCTGTTGTAAGTAATTGGTTTCAGGCGTAAGGAATGCTGTTTTGGTCGGCAATGCTTGTAATTAACTGATTGATAGTTATTAAGACCCCAATTTGATTGTGTTCCTAACTAATTTAAAAGTTGTAACATTTGTTTATGCATTCAATATTTACTTTGAGTTTTTAGCTTGTCTTATTACAAATTTACAAAAAGTATATCTCTTATCATTATTAACAAAAAATCATTTATTTTATACTATAAATTTATAAAAAATCACCACAATCAAAATATTTTTAAAAATATTTTAATTTAATTTAATGTTATCAATTAAAATAATATAAATTATTAAATTATTTTTTTATTTTATTTCAGACAATCGGTTTATAATCATCGAATAATCAATTTGATAAAATTAAAATTAAAATTTTCAGTCTTATAAATTTGGAGTAAAATAGATAATTTATTTTTATATTAATTCTAATTTATAAAATTGAATTAAAATAAAATATTTGTAAATATTTTGATTTAAAATAAATTTTATATATTTATAATATAAGACAAATAATATTTTATTGAGGTAAATAATTGTTTATAAATTTGTAATAAAATAAGTGATTTTTTATTAAAATTTTTTTTTGCCTTTACTTTTGATGTAGATCTTTGGGAGAGGACAGGGTTCAACCCGTACAACGTTTTTTTGGTTGTAGTTTACAGAAAGCTAATCAAAGACGGGGCCATCAAGGTGTCCAGCAGTGGTAGACAGACGCCGTATGGTATTTGGCAGTCATGGATGTTAGCGGCCTTTCTGGGAGAAATACTCTTCCTTTTCTCAAATATGCGATTCTTTTGTCAATTTTCTTCGAGCGATTGGAGTAATTGAGTTTCAACAAACTATTTCAAAATTCAGTTGAAACAAAAAAATATGGCGGCAACTGTTACATGTTCAGCCCTTCCTGAACTCGCGCAATTTCACAAACACCTCAGTGATACATCGCCAAAACAGCAGCCCAAAACCCTAAACCCCCTCTGTGCTATTCTGAAATCCCTTCAGTCGACGACCAGTGGGTGTCTTCCTACCAAATCAACCTACATCTCCACCATCAAATCCTGCACCTCCATCGCCGCCATCTCCGAAGGCGAATCCGTCCATGCCCACATTATCAAAGCCGGTCTCGCCTCAGATAGGTTCGTTGCGAGCTCCATTATCGGTTTCTACTCCTCCTGCAGTCTCCTTAGCCATGCACGTCAGGTGTTTGAAGGAATTACTGACAAGGACGTGCCACTTCAAACAGCCATGCTTTCATGCTATTGGGAGAACGGTGAGATTGGGACAGCCAGAAAACTGTTTGATGAAATGAATGAAAGAGATGCGGTTGCTTGGAATGCGATGATTAGCGGGTATACACAGTGTGGGCTGCCTGAGGAAGCTCTTGACTTGTTCCGAGAAATGCAGACTTCAGTGGTTCGACCAAATGAAGTCACAATGATTAGCGTGCTCTCGGCTTGTTCTCAGACTGGGAGTTTGGCTTTAGGGGAGTGGATGCATGCTTATATCAATCGGCATCTTGATGGTGGAGAGAACATGAAGCTGAACAATGCGCTCGTGCATATGTATGCAAAATGCGGCAGGTTGGATTCTGCCTTCAAGGTGTTCCTTGAGAAAGAACCTAAGAATCTAGAATCTTGGAACACCATGTTGACTAGCTTTGCCATCCATGGTTGCGGGACTACTGCTCTTTCTCTCTTCTCTCAGATGATCAAGCTCGGCTTGTTGCTTGACTATATCTGTTTTCTTGGGCTTTTGATGGCTTGCAGTCACGCTGGTTTGGTTGATCATGCAGTGAGTTGTTTCAACTTCATGACAAGATCATATGGTATCGAACCTAAGGCTGAGCACTATGGATGTTTGGTGGATGTTCTCTCTCGCAGAGGCTATCTCGATGAGGCACGGATGGTTGTCAAATGCATGCCTTTCAAACCAAACGTCGGTGCATGGGGTGCTCTGCTCAATGGCTGTTTGACCCACTGCAAGTATGAGCTTGGCTTGAAAGCTGCAACACATCTTCTTGAGCTTGAACCTTGGGAAGAAGGTAGATACATAGCGCTGATGAATCTTTATGCTATGCTTGGTAGAGTTCAAGATTCCATGAATGTGAGGAAGGCAATGGCAAAGATGGGGATTAAGCTGTCATCAGGACAAAGTACAATTGAGGTTGATGGCATTTCTCATGAGTTCTTGCCAGGAGATACGTGGCATTGCCAATCAAACGATGTCTATTCAATGATTGAGGTGATTAGTTCAACATTAGAGGTCATCATGTAAATATTCTGTCAGTTCTTGTGAACTAATACATGGGAAGTCGATTAACAGTTCACTTCTTATTCATAAGCTTTTCCCTTGCATTCATCGGTACAGTAAAGGTGATCATGGAACATAGTACATTGGATTAGGTAGTGTGAAGGATCTCGTGACCATTGGTTCACCCAAAGAATCACTCCATTGATCTCCAGAGCTTCCAGGAATACGAAATCCTTCAACCACCAGCATAGCTCGTCTTTTCGGTTTGTAAACAATCGTAGGCTTGGTGAAATCATCAGGTTGCCTGTGTCACCAAATAGATCCATCAATTAGCGAAGTACTTTCACCATTGAAATCACTCAGGTTCATAGTTTGATTCAATAGAGAACTTGGAAAACAAGCCTTTCCTAAGGCTTGTATCCCGCTAACAATAGATTCGATTCTGGTAAATTTCTCATAGCTTCGGTTCGACCAGTGGAGAGGATGACCTTAAACCTGAGCTTCTCGAGTTTCTTGTACAGCCAAAAGCTTGCAGGCAGAGCCGGAAAATGATCTGGAAATCCATCAAATGCTTCCTAAGTTGGCATCATTTTTCGGCAAACCCGAAGTATAGCAAACAAACAATCGTACAAGTAGCAGTATTTCTTCTGCTGAACAAAAGAAACAACAAGTGTGTGATGATACTACCCATAGCCAGGAGCATTGCGAGGAGGGATGGTGGAAAGCACTGTCTCATCAATGTCGATGATCCATACATGCTTCCCGTCACTGGAGATCTCAACGGTATTTGCAAAGTTAAGAGAATAGTTGGCTACATCCTCGGAATCCACTCGATACTGCTTTCCATAGATGTACTCTTCACTGATGATTTTGGAGCATGCATCCGGAATCTTCTGCCGTGGCCCAGCGTTATTGGCCTCAACGGCCATCCGCCAGCCATTGCAGTGCAGATGGAGTAAATCATTGGGGTTCTCCAAGCCATTGGAAAGCTCGGAGGAAGTCAGCTTGTCACCAACCAAAGCGTCGGCTCAGAGGAGGCCATAAAAGAGGAGGAGAAGAGACCGAGGAGCAGACAGAGGGAGTTTGGGGTAAGCTCCAGTGGATACCAAATGGTGTAAAGGATTTAGGTTTGAATGATTCATTCGAGTAGCAGCATTGGCAGGTGTTGATGGAGTCTAGTTCACATGCTCAATCCAAAGGCTCTTTGAGGTCTAAATTTGTTAGGAGTCCACATAAAGAGTCATAAAAAAATCACTGACAGCTTTCTGACGACCACCCTCTGATGCTCAACCAAATGATACGTAGGAGGAGAGGAATGAGAATAGGATTTCTATAAGAAATTAGCATTAGTCAGAAAGAGCTCAACCGACATGTGCTCGTGGACTCGTTGGGTATTCAACGTTTGCCACGGGCCTGGTTTTGACTCGATGAACCGCTCACCAGTTCCCGAAATCGAAAGCAGGGTTCGGTCCATCAACAGCAGGCTCCTTGTAGTATTGAGAGCAGCTTACGACGTTATTAGAAAAATGTACAGTAATTAATGACCCGAAGGGTGGAGTCTTGTTTGTAAATTTCCATGGCTTGTGATTAGTGAAACACAGCATCTGCAGCCTACCCAACTTCAGGCTCAATGAGCACATGGAATATAGAGGTACTGGATCTAGCATTTTTTATTATCCAAGTAGAGAGGGAGGCACAAAAAAGAGTAAATTACTGCTGCCATTTAACAAAAGATCAGAGCAACAAATATTTGATTTATTCTTCTGTAGAAAAGTTTCAAGGTATAGTTGCTGTTGGGTACAGGGTTTTTCTTTGTTCTTCGTAGCACAAGAAACTGTTTCCAAATAAGCATCTCATTTCCTGTATTTCCACTGATTAATGTGACAGCAATACTGAGAGTTTGCAAATGCAGTAGGCGAATTTGAACCCTCAGAATGAAAAGGAATCCATAAATTTAGATGAATGAGAAATCTATAGATGAATGTAAAGCACCAGACAAGCAAGCGTCAGAAGCAAATATAACTGCGCTCAACCAGCTGGCGATGTTCTTGCAACAGGTGGAAGATGGACAGAACTCAAATCTCCAGGATAGGGAGACCACAAACCTAATCCTCCCCGGGTCTCCTTCAACCCGCTAGTATTACGCTCGAATTCGCTGATGTTTTTAACCCACTCAACAATTGAAGAGTGCTCTCTGGTATGTCTATGCAGAATGAACAATGAGTTGTACTCACAGTTGGGGAACATAAAGAACTTGAACTCCTCGCCTAGCCTATGCACCACATAGCCGAAACTAAGTTGATCTCTGGGTGTGAAGAGGTTGACCTCATTGAACCACAGGCAGCTGAAGAGGTTGGTCAATGCAGTGTGTTCCCGTATCAAGACTGCTCCCTCTGGTACATCTATGTTTAACAGCAAAAAAAGAGTTTACCGATGTTACAGCTACACTCAAACCAGAAACACATTGTGTTTTAAATTAGAAAATTTTATAGTTTTCAATATAGTAAAAGTAAGATCAAACTTTCTTACCGCTGGTTATCCTTTTATTTGGACTCCAAGGTTTCATCCCTTCATAACGATAAATTTGCATGTGCAAATCAATTAGAGGTCTTGCATACCGCTTCCTCCGTTTGATTGCATCAGCCTCCTCATAGATACTCTTATGGTGTTTATGACGAGCGACTGCAAATGTATGTTTCCCCTGCCAAAGATATCTACAAAATGCAAGGGTGTGACTGCTTATTGATCCCAGGAATCTTAATGTTTCTCAAAGCAAAAAGAAGACTCAACTTGTTATTAAAGCCCACCGACCTTTCGAGAATAAGCAATGGATCAACAATTAGCTCCATCTTCCCATCAATCCAAATGCTATATCGAGCATGAGGAAATAACCTATGAGTCAGTATCTTTGGGACTTTTCCGTTTCTTCTGGGCTCGTCATATGGAGGATTATGTAATCTCACGAGACGCCAAATACCAACCCATTTCCCCCTATCAGGATCCTCTCTAACAGTAACATTTTGCTTGATTAAGCCAAATGATATATCATCCACTACCATGAGAAAGCAAAAAAGCTTTATAGAACGATGGCTTATGTTTGACGGTTGATGTGGGAAGTCATAACCATCAAAAATGCCAGAGGCAACTACAAACCTACATTTTCTAGCATATTTTACATCTATTGGATCCATTTCTGCACCTCCATTTTGCATGAAACCACAGTGAACCTGGTTGCAGACCAATAAATGGCAAACAAAGTTTAGGAAGACAATAATCAACACAATTGGCATTACAGAAGAATCTAACAGCAGAAAAATCAGCAATAGGACTGCAAATCATACATATTTCAAGTACAGCGCACTAAAGAATAATTCACTAACACTCTAGACCTCTCTGAAGCTGAACAAAGTAAGAAACCTCATAAACCATAAAAACTGAAATAAATAATGCAAATCTTCTTCTTTCTAATTCACATTGAAATCCGAATCAAGTACTGTCTTAATTATATATCCTAAATGAAATGCAAATTACCTTCATGGTTGTATTCAGTTTAAAGCTATTCTCCCTCTCTGCCCAACTTTGATGCCCACCAAATAGTGGGGGATCTCCTTGCTCGTCCACCATGATATATGACAAAATTTTTGGAATTGTATCTGGAGTTCTCTTTGGAATGATGACATCCTCAGGGTCATCCAGTAGAGGAATGGAGCAACCTAAGAAAAGTAAAAAGTGAGATGTAGACTAAGGCAATGCTGGAGAGAGATTAGAAGTGTGGTGATAATCTTACGATGCTGTGGTTTAGAGTCAACACTATCAAGTTTAGGTGAAAGCCCAATATTGTTTAGCACATCAAGCACCTTGCTATCTTTTTTACACAGAGCTGCAGATAGTTCCAGCCATCTAAAATTAGAAAATTAGATCCAAAAAACTAGCTTACTTATGAATTTGACTAAAAAAAATTCAAATAAATGAGGGTGCTTTTGCACAAAATTTAGAGTGTTCACTAAAAATAAATCTCTCTCTCTCTGTCTCAAAAAAATGTTCACTAAAAGAAAAAAATCATTGGTTTCCACTCTGAAGATAAGCCTGCAAAAATAGGAAAACAAGAAACAGGGAAAACACAATGACATCAAGACATGGAAACCATAAAAAAGAAATAACCACCAAGTTAACTCATGAAATTCCCTCAAAGCTAGTGTAATTCGTCTTGAGGAACCTATTAGACCACAATAATTGAAGCTTTACTTGTACAAGGGTCATAATTATAGAACATTGTCCTTGACCAACCAAAAATATAATGACTCTTATCCGAAGAACCTAGTTTCAGGTTCAGGTGGAGAGAAGTAAATTCTCGTTTTGCACAGCAAGCCAGAGTGACTAATTTATTGTTAAACAAAATTACTTTAATTAGTTTATTCAACGGAACTAGAATTCAACATGCCAAGACACAAATATTCGCAAATGATTCTAAAATAAAGAAACTGATACTTCAGCACTCCTGCAACAGAAATTATAAATCATATCAAAGCCTGTAGTACAACACAGCATAAAGAATGCCGCTCCCAGGTCGGTGAACACTCATAACTTAAGAGATTTACCGAGTATTATTGCAAAGGGACAACAAATGAGGCATCTTTGAGAAACAAAAAAATTTTCATCCAATGCTCGCCATACCTGACAAGAAGCTGATGCTGGAATGGCAAGACCAGATATGGAAGAGCAGAGCGACCAGGATGAGTAGCATCCACGCAACCGCCGACACAAAGACAAGCCGAACAAAGCCCTTCCTCCAGATCATCTTCAACGGATCCTGTGCAGCCGTTCCCCCAGCGAAACCATCATCTACGTTGGCTATCGATCATCAAATCCACGGCATTTCAACACCAGAACAAGAAAGAGATCAGCAAAGAAGGGATCTTTCATCGTCTCCTGACCTTTATACCGAGGATTCTGGCCGCTCCGATCCGTTCTGCGCGCCGCACGCAGGGAGAGCGAGCGCTGGGAGTCCACCTCCATTGCTACCTTCCCAACTCCACCATCGTAGCAAGAAATAGATCAAACGACAGATTGCACAGACCTCTTTCACTTGTGGAAAAATTGGTGGATTTAGGAGAAACGACGAAAATTGAAGCGGGGATGGAGGCGGTGGAGCGAGGGAAGGAGAGGAAGGAGTAGATCTGGGAGGAAGATGAAGTGAAGCCAAAGGCCAGGATCTTGTTTGTTGGGCTCAGGCTAACCGGCAAGAATTTTTACATGTAGAACCCTGTAATTATATTATATTTTTTAATTAGTTTTTCGAAATCCTTCGAAAATTTTCCATTCTTAATTTTTTTTTATCGTTTTCCCACTTATCGAAGACTACACTTCTTATTTTTCTTAGGTTAATTACTCCTGATTTTTGCAGATTTATACTCGTCGAAAAAAATATTAATCTCAGTATAAATATATCACTATCTATAAACACTTTATTTTATATATAAACACTTAAACCTCATATATAAATATTAAATTTTAAATAAATAACCACTTGTCTTATTAAAAATTTACAAAAAATTATCTATCTTATTATTATTAAAAAAATACTCGTCTTACACTATAAAATTATAAAAAAAATACATCGATTAAAATATTAAGAAAATATTTTTATTTTATTTTAATTTTACCAATTAAAGTAATATAAAAAAACTAAATTATTCTCATTTGATTTTATTTTGAACAATCGGGGTTTATTCACTGGATAATCAATCAAAAAAATAGATTTTAAATTTTCAGTTTTATAATATCGAATAATTGATCCTTCATAAAAATTAAAATAAAACAGGTTATTTTTATATTAATTTAATAACTGAGGATAATTTAATTATTTATGTTAATTTTAATTGATAAATATTTTAATCCTGTGATTTTTTTTATAAATTTATAGTATAAATAATTTTTTTTTGCTAATTATAATAAGATAGGTAGTTTTTCATAAATAAGATATGTTGTTAAAATTATTTCATAGATTAACACTTACCTCATAATATTTAAGCTAGAATATTTATATATATAATAAAATACTTATAAATAATAATAAGTTTATGCATCCATTTTAAAATTAATTATTTCAGAAATTAAACCAAATTGCAGAAAATTTTAAAAAATTGATAAGAAATTTTGTAAATGCCAGAGAGACTGATCATTTCAGAAAATTACATCGGTTGTCTGATAATCTTTCTAAAAAAAATGGGGAGTATTTTGTTCATTAATTTTTACCATACAAATAAATAGCATTGACTGAAAGGCTTCATTTTTATGAAAATTCTGATCTCCCAATATAATGATATCAATTGCATCAACATTTTTTTCAAAATTAATTTACCCGCAACACGCTACATAATTTCCCTGGAATTAGAACAAAGCATAACATGTACACAGATTTATGACCCAAATTGCTCACAAAATAGTCTGTTATGACGAGAATTAATCTAAATCTTTCAATCTGACACACTTAAGCTGTCACGCAATTTGGCTGCTGCCGCTGCTGGTGTAGATGCATTTTTGCTGCAGCCAGCTCCAGCCTCTCCCATCTCTCCTTCCTCTTCATCTCTTCTTCTACAGCCATGGATTCGCGTCGACGAAGCTCGTAGAGACACTCGGAGTACAACCCTGGCTCCATTTCCTCCAGCATCTTCTTCACGCTCGCCGTCAGCTCCTGCACTGACTTGCTCCAGTGCCATTTCATGTTCTTCTCCAGCCCGTCCACGACCTCCGGAAGGACTCTTCCCATGGACTGCGACACCATCCTCACAAAGCTCTCGTTATTCCACGCATACAAAGCTCGCTCCGCCACCTATATCGAAATCGAAATTATAATATTTCACTCTGAATGATAATTAAATCGGTTATGGTGTGTTCGATAATATCAAGGAACACCTGAGAGTTGGAGCTCCTCAAGCACTTGGCAATCTGAGAGCAAAGGGTTACGGCCACTTTCTCCAGCTGCTCCGGCGGCATGCTTTCGACCAAGTCCTCGAGCTCTCCGATGAGCAGCACCTCCTTTTGGCAATTAGTGACAGGCCAGTACTTCAAGATACCCCTCACGACGGCTCCAGCGAGGACCGGCTCCTTCTCCACGAACTGGGAGACGCAGTAGGAAAGCTGCCGGTGGTAGCCGTGCATCCCCTTGTGCCGGTGCAGCGGCACCAGCACACGCACCAGGAACCGCTTGTGCTCCTCCTTAAGCGGCACCGTGAACCCGTTGATGATGCTGCCCCATATCTCCAGCAGCTCGCCGATCCCGCAGTGCCGCTCCGTATCTCCCGCAAAGTGCAGGAGCACGTTGCTCATCGACTTCCTCATGAAGGACCTCTCCGAGGTGAGCCTGGAGTATATATGGTGGTAAACATTCTTCAGACGGTCGCGCTCGCGGGGGTCCTCGGACTGGAAGAGAGAAACGAGACTTAAGAGGAAGCCGCGATCCAGGTGGCTGCGAAGCGACTTAGAGCTGGCGTTCGCCAGTATGGTGGCGAGGATGTCATAGACGATGTGGAGGTGGGGCCAAGAAGGGGCGAAGGCGATGGCGGTGGTCTCATCCTCGGCTGGGTCAGAAGGAATGCAAGGATAGGCAGGCGGGGGAAGCGAGCGGAAGAGGTTGGCAGAGAGCATACCAACAAGGGGGGTGAAGATCTGATCGTTGTCAACGATGAACGGGCGCTTTGGCGACCGGAGGGCGGAGAGGATCTTGGAGAGCTTTAGCCGCTTGAGCTCTTGCTGGACGGGAGACTCCGATGGGTCGGTGAAGGTAAAGACATGGGAGCAATAAGATATCATGGAGACGAGTTCATCGGTTTCCGCCTCGGCGGAAGGCGGGAGACGGGTGGGAGAGCCGGCGACGGCACAGAGGCCGGAGTCTAGGTCGAAAAGGTACTGGAGGGTGATGGTTTTCTTGTTGATGGCCCACCTCGGCGCATCCTTAGCAGCACCCATCTTCTTCTTCTCTGAATCTAGTGAAATTCTTTGCTTTGATTCTAATCTTTCTTGGGAGTTTTGAAGAGAAGGGTGTGCTATTGAGTTTTACTTTTTGGCGGGTCATGGAGAGGAGTCCAAATGGAGCGATGTTTTTGTTGCAGGAGTTAGTCGTCGTTCTTGTGAGTTCCGACCGCAGAAAGCATCTCTTTATTGTTTTCTTGACCACAAGAGCACATGGGAGTGGGAGTCTATTATAACCAATTCATACGCCTTGGCTTTATATGGGTTTGGCTGGCTTCCCACTGTACTTACATTGGCAGAGATGAGATCCTGCTTCTTAGTTTAATCCATCTTTCGTTAGGTAAGGGGAGCAGATATTGAATCTATCAAATGTAACTTATCAATATGCAGATCCTCTCAAGAAAAAACCACCCATATGCTGAAGTGTAGGAACTAGGAACTCAACCATATGGCAGAGTTAGCTGCATATTAGAACACCCAAAGGCCAGAATTCGCAGGAGAATGGAGCTGTACAACAAAGATAAAAGTGAGTAAAAAAATCAAAAAGACTGGCATCCTCTGCCATATTTACTGAAAATCATGTTAAAAAATTAATTCTCAAAATAAACCAATACCATTTCTGATTCTTAATTTTTATATAATCATAAAAATAATTTCAATTCAAATTTTACACTTAAAAAAATATTTTTAAATAAAAATAAAAATATATTATATATGTGTGTATATAATATATACATTACATATATATATATATATTAAATTTTTAATTTTATATTTATATATTTTTTTAATCTTCACTATAATTATAATTTTAAACTATAACAAAAAATTTATTTTATAAATTATATTTAATTTTTAAAGTATTATAATGTAAAATATAAAATTTATTATTAATTGTTTGAAAAATTAATATATTAATTTTAAAACTGCTTTAAAAATAATTTAAAATCGAAATAAAAAATTGGATTTTCAATCCAAATCAATTTTGCTCAAGTCAATAACAATCAGACTCTGGGAAAGGGGATTTGACACTTTGGTGGGGGCAACTGGGCAAGGGAAAAGGAGACTGCACAAACATCCTATCCAAATCTTTATCAAATAATTGCTGATAAACATTACAAGCAATCTTTCTCCCTGCTTCTTGTTTGTCATCAATCTTTATTATGTGATTTCCTTTGCCTAGTAGTTTATTAGGCAACACTTCTCCCATTTCTTCCAAATTCGGCTCTTCTACTTTGCTGAGTACTGAGAAGTTCAGAGCGCCTAACCTTGCAATCTGGAAAACTATCCTTTGTTTCATGATTGATATGATTCAAATGCTATGTTAATGCGCCAGGTTGCATTGTGTCCACCTCATTACACCATAAATTACATGTCTTCTGTGCTCATCCTTATGTGCTCGACCTGCCTGCAGATAAATAAAAAGAAAGGGACATGAATCCATTCATCTTTGGTGTGGATGAAATCCCTTCAGAAAGCCGTAACTTACTATTGAGCAAAACTCTCACAAACTCAAACAAAAGCACCAGAAGAAATTTCCCAGAAACATGTCCAAAACTCAAAAATCATGCATATTTCCAGTAAACATACAGCAAATCATATTTAACTTACGAAACTGCAAAGCACCAAGCAAATCAAAACCTGTGTTCTGAAGTATCAGCTGCCAAAATTGTGAGAAAAATGAACTGCATTATTTGTAAGTACAACTAATAAATTAAATAAAAGGATTGCATGAGTGCTGGCACCTAGAAAAATAATTTCCGTCTACAGGCTGGAGCAGAGCAAGAACTTTAATACCAAAGTTACCTACAAGGCTGGAGCAACAGTCAGAACCGCAGTTTCTTCTCCTTCAGCTGCCCTGCATTCCTCAACAACCCGAAAACCATCTCGCTCACCGGTCCACTGGGCTTCAAGCACTTCTCTTCCACCGTCTCCCTCATCAACCCATATGCGCGCTTCCAATGCCCTCTTCCACAGAACGCAGAAATCAACACTGCATAAGTATTTACATTTTGCTCCACCCCTTCCTCCTCCATCATTTTCTTCATCTTCAGCACCATGTCCATCAACTTCTCCTTGCTGAACATTCCCATTAGCAAGTTATATGCCACCGTGTTCGGCTGGCACTTCAGCTCCCTCATCCTAGTGTACAATTTGTGCGCCGCCTTCACATCACCAAAATCCAAAACACACCGGAAAATTGGATTGAAGGTGTGCGCATTGGGCATGCATCCCTTAGCAGTCATTTGGTTCAAAACTTTAATGGCAGCATCGAGGTTGCGTTGGCCTTCGAGGCAGTGCGTCTCGATGAGGAAGTTGTAGGTGATGGCGTCAGGCTCGCACTTGAGCTGGTTCATCTGGTTGTTCACCTGAAGCACCTGCTCCGCCCGGTCGGCCTTGACATGCGCCCGCATGAAACTGTTGAAGGTGGCACTGTTAGGCGGGAAACCGGCATCAATCAACTGACAAAGCAACTCCTGCGCCGTCGGTATCTGCCCGGCGCGGCACATGGCATCGATGACGGTGTATGTGTATACGTTGGGGATGATGCATTGCTCCTTCATCTCCCAGAACACATGCTCCGCCTCCTCGAGCTGGCCGGCGCGGCACCAGGCGTGAACGAGGTTGGCGTAGAGGACGACGTTGGGAGGGAACTCTTGTTTCAGGGAATCAAAGAGCGCCTGGGCCTCGCTAGCAAAGCGTTTCTTGGAGAGTATGGAAATGAGGACAGAGAAGGAGGAGGAATCTGGGGTGAGGCAGTAATCGGGAATCCGGTGGAAGGCGGCAGCCGTTTGGTCCGGGAGGCCAGCACGGGCGTAGCGGCGGATGACGGAATTGAAGGCGGAGGGAGCAATGGGGACGCAGCGGGAGCGGAGGAGGTCAAGGAAGTGCCAGGAGATGTGGAAAAGGCGGAGCTTGGCGGCGAAGTCGATGAGGGGGAGGAAGGGGAGTGGGGAAGGAGGGGTGGAAGAAGGATGGAGCGAGACGAACCGGTTGAAGAAGGAGAGGGCGGGGAGGAAGGGAGGGGAGCGGCGGGGGAGGGAGAGGTGGCGGAGAAGGGAGTGGGCGAGGGAAGGGAGAGGGGGGAGTGGGGGAGAGGCGGGAGAGGAAGGCGGAGAGGGCCGGGATGGTGATGTCCGGGGAGGGAGGGGCGAGCGGGTGGGGAGGGGTGGGGTTGGCGCGGTGGTGGTCGGTGAGGAGGGCGTGGAGCTTGTCGAGGAGGTGGGACTCAGCGGGGGAGAGAGTGGTGGTGGCTGTGACCGCGCCGGCGGAGGCGGCGGAGAAGAGCTTTGGGCGGAGGGAGGCGGCCAGGGATCGGAGATGATGCGGTGAAGCCGGATGTGGCGATTGGGGAGGGAGGTCTGTGTTGTACGGCTTTGATCGTGGTTTAGGTGTGCCGGCCGCGAATGGTGCCATAGGCCCAGGCCCAGTAAAACCAGGACATAATGGGCTCCACGGGTGGTATTCGGTCAGTAAGCCGAGCACATATGGCCCTAGCATTGCAAGACAGGGCCAGCGGCCATCAGGTAGTTGGCCTAAAGTTTTTCCTTTTTTTCTAAAAGATTTTTCATAACAATTCACTGAACAATCAACCAAATCGACCTAACTGCAAACGATCAACAGTAAGAAAACTATTCCCGCCAGGCCACAAACTTGGTGGATGTAGATTGTGATTTATTCCCAATAAATTATTGAAGAGTTCATCTCATTCTGTTTTACATGCTTAACTGCTTCCCTCTAGTTGAATCTTTTTTCTGAGAACAAAAATCTATCACACAACACAATAGGCGCACACGGCACAACGTTGGGTTTCAGATTAAAGCCCTTGTTGCCTCACAGCTTGGTGAAGAATATCGAGTTCCTCCATGGCACATACTTGTGAGTTCAGAGGATGTTAGCGGGGTAGTTGCAGTGTTCTTTTAGAGAAGTTGGAGGCAGAAGAAACTACGGAAACAAGGGCAAAATATTACAATTTTCAGCAAATAAGTATTACCATTTGAACAGATATTTCAAACAAGGTTAAAATTTCCAAGATGAATACAGTTGGTCTTGACAAAAATATGGGCAACTATATCAGATGCTATCAGAGAACAAAGTACAACGCAACGATAAAGTGTGTCTCAGAGATCAAACAGTGTATTACCATTTTCACTGACTATTCTCATACATTCTCAGCGCCTGGTTGCCTGCAGACGGATCTCATGTGAAAAACAAGGCTTTGTCTGCAACAAAAGAAAGTAGCTTATATTAGCTTCCAATCAAGGGATATGCAGTATGAACCTTCATGACAGATTTCAAAACAAAGGGAACATGCCAGATTTCTTAATACTCTCTGAAGGGGCATTCTTTTAAATTCAGCATGAAAATAAAAGCAGTAGGTGAATTAGATAATGTGGAGATAACACTGCCGTCAGGACAGAATCCTACTCAGTCATCCACTAACAATCTAAGGAGACATGGAGCAAGATTTATGTCAAACAGTGGATCAGATAAGTTGTGCTACGCTAAACTGGTACTATTACTATCAGTCCTCAAAAGCCGCACAGACTGCATACAGTCAAGCATACAAGACTGGAAAGAGTAGCATAGTGGCAGATAGGCTGCAATTAAAAAGAAATAAACCACTGCATTTTCCATTTAAAAAATGATTGTGAAAGTAGGGACAATGGAAGAAACTTACTGGGACAATTTACATCCAATGCGACTCAAAAGGACCATTCTTAACCAAATCCATATTTACACAATATGATATCAAAGAAGAGTATGGAGAGTTGGCATATGCTAAAACCATGATAGGAAAGCATGCAAGTAAGCATATGTTAAAGTTGCCACTGATAGAAAACGATGCCATGGAAGTTCCATAACTTGTAAGTACCATGCAGGAACTGGTGGACTGAATTAAAAAATAAAATTTGAAGAGTTTTGCCTTAAAATTCCACTAAAAAATTCAAGTTCTTTTTGTAAATATGAAAGAGACAAGGCAGCCATGATAGCATAACAAATTCAAGTAAAAGGAATGTCCCCATAAACTTAAGATGCAAATATAGAACTTTGCTTGCGAAGTGGAAAGTCTGAAACTTTTCGCGGTTGTTTGCAGCAATCAGAACGCAAACAAATATTCCCCCAACATTATCACTCTACACTTTGCTTTCAATCACTTCTTTCCAATCCAATAATTTCTGAACTTAAAAGAGTTCTCAACGCTTTGTGATAAGTTTCTGATATCATTTCATGCATTCAGATCCATCACAAAGATGCTTCAACCCAATCGGCTAATTTGACAACATGAACATAAAAAAAAAACAACCTATATTTTCCCATAATAAACACAAAAGGGAGATCTGTGAATTGAGAACTCACCATCAACACACCCATGATCAGGGGTACCGCCTCCCTCCTCCCCGTCCACCCTCTTCGGCATCCGCCATCCTCTTCCTCTGAATCTCTGCCAGGTTATCCAGCGCCTTCTCCACAGCCTCCCGCCCACCAATTAGAAGCCTGGTGACAATCTCAGGATCGCGCTCAAACCTAGCCTCCTCAAACTCCCGCCGAGCGTTCTCCCGAAGCACATCCCGCCATAGCACGCCACGAGCGTCAGGCCACACGAAAAATCGTGTTCCGCGCAGAATGTCACGGTACAGCGCCAGCGCCTCTCGCCGCCCGCTTGTGAGCCGCCGGCGAGCGGCCAGCTCGTCCTCCTCGTCGCCGTTCTTGCCAGTGTTCTCGACGAGGTGACGCTCGAGGAGCTCCTCGACAGTGTCCGGGCCCTCGTGGAGGCACCGCCTCGCGGCGGTGACGAGATGGCGCCGGCACCGAGACGGGTGTAGAAGGGAAGACGAAGTCATTGAAGCGAACGGAACGGGACAAATGATTCTCAGCCCAAGTGCGGGTGGAAAAAGTAAAGGCGTGTTCAGATAATTTTTTTTATTTCCTTTTTTTATTTTTACATAAATTTTTGAAAAAATAAAATATTTATTTATTTATTTCAGCAAAATATGAAATTAATTTTTAAATTTTAAAAACGATAAAATATGTACAAAATTTTAGATTTGAGAAAAAAATACAAATAAATTAATATTATTTTATTTTTATATTTCATTAATTTTATGTCTATTTTTCAAGGACCGACGTTGCATGTTCTTTTTTATAAGTGGAAGAATCATTTTAAATGACAAACGATTACTAAAAATGTACTATTTAACCTCTAATATTAATTTAGAACAAAACCCCAAAGTTGTTGGTACAAAAACGATGTATTGAAATGTTTTTTAATACAAAAGTAAGAAATAAAAAGAAACAAGCATTTTTTATGGAGATAAATTATAAAGTAAATTTCAAAAAATAATTTTAATTTTTTAAAATTTGATATAATTTTAGAAAATAGAAAAATTCTTGTCAATTTTTTAAATTGAGAAAAATTATTTTTAAACAACATCTCTATTTTTTTTATTTCTATATATTTTTAAAAAATTAAAATAATTTTCTATAATTGAACAGGACCTAAGATTTTTTATTTTAATTTTATTTGTGATTTCAGTTTCCGTAAGGATAGAACCAAATACTACACTTCCACCTTAAAAAATATGAAAAAACAACTGCTAATTTGCGCAAATTACGACATTTGTTATTATTAGGAAAATAGATGTTTGATTGTAATTAAAGTGATTTTTGGTTTATCCAATGAGTTCAGCAAACATGATCATTGAAATAATTACTGAGATATTAGCTGAAATCATATGAAAAATTTCAATTATTTTTTTAGCAAACAAAACATACATATATTTAATTGTATATTTCTCCGTTCACATCGCGTAACAACCACGTGTTACTTTTTATTTTGCGTGAAAAATGACATAATAATTCTAATCGTTAGGCATGAAACGAAAGCTATGCTTGTATACATTATTTTTTAGGGAATTACTCGTATAAATTATTAAGAATGTTAATTGAAATCATTATAGAATAGTTGTGATAAAGCGACACCTATCCATAGTAAATTATGTTTTATCCATTTTTTGAGAAATATATTTTATGAGATCGAATATTACTATTTTTTAAAGATGATTTAATGTTTAAATTTCTGCGGTGCAAAAAAAGTTGAATTTTTAGTTGGAATTTATATCTAAAATCGCCCTAAAAGAGGCTTCTTAAAAAAGAAAATTATTTATTTAATCATTCAATTGTGATTGAAATAAAAACTATACCACAATATGTGCATTTCACACCACCATTTACTGCGTAAATTTAAATGGAAAAAAACCAATTTATTTTTGGAAAAATTACCTACAAACCCCCTATAATTAGTCCTAATTACCTACAACCCCTATAATTTCCGGAATTGCCCACATCCCCTCCTTTTCAAAATATTTTACCATCGGTTATTTTCACAATTAAACCCCTAAATTTTTTTTTTATTATTATTTAAGACCCAAAAATTCAGATTTTTACAAATAACACCCTAAAATTATTTTAATTTACATAAAAGTCCCCGAAATTATTGCGACGGCGGCGGGGATGGCGGCACATGAGCAACGATGCCGGAGGCTGGTAGTGGGAGCGGAGGCTCGAGGGCGGCGTGTGGGAGCGGACGGCGGAGGCTGGCAAGCGAACATGGACAACCTAGGGCGGGGCCGTCTGCTTTGGCATGCCGAGGCCGTCCGCGCACGTGTACCTGCGTGCTGGTGCGCTAGCCTCAGCCTTGGTCGTTCGCGCTCGTGTGCCGAAGCAGACGACCTCGCCCTAGGCTGTCCGCACCCGCTCGCTGGCCTTCGCCGTCCGCTCCCGCGTGCCGGCCTCGGGCCTCTGCTCTCGCCGTCGGCCTCTGGCGTCGCCACTCTCGCCGCCGTCGCAATAATTTCGGGGATTTTTCTATAAATCGGAATAATTTCGGGGTGTTATTTGCAAAAATCCGAATTTCGAAGACTTTTCTGTAAATCAAAATAATTCCGGGGTATTATTTACAAAAATCCGAATTTCGGGGTGTTAAATAAAAAAAAATAAATTTTTAGGGGTTTAATTGTAAAAATAATCGAAGGTAAAACCGAACTTTTTTGAAAAATTTTTGATTAAATAATAATTAGGGGTGTACGTAAATATTTTAAAAAAAAAGAGTTTGTGAATAATTTCAAAAATTATGAGGGTTATAAATAATTAAAATTAATTACGGAAGATTATAGGTAATTTCTCCATCTTTCCTAGTTCAACCCTATTTGTGGAGGGGAGCAGTAGCTTGTCCCTTCCGTCAAAGGACACTAGAATTGCTGTAATGTTTGATATGCGATTTGCCCAACATGCCCTTAGAGCTGCCATCCCACGTGTATTCCAACGGTCGATTGCGAGGTCAACCGAACAGTTGTCAAAGCAGCACTCGCTGCCTTTTGACCGATCCAGCAGAGTTGCGAGTCAACCCGAACTCGGCCGCTTCATGCGATAAACTTCCACCGACTCCCAGCCCAAACCCTGCCCCCTCTCGTCTATAAATTGACCCCCAACCCACAAGTTTTGCTCTTCGATCTTGGGCGTCTTCTGCGCCGTTCTACCCCGGGGGAGAGAGATACGGACACTGAACCCCAGATCTCCCATTCCTCGAGCTCCCCCGCTATCCTCCATCCCAAAATTCAAATCGAACCCCCAAAATATCATCAAATAAAGCTAAAATCTCGCCGAAAATCTAACCCTAATCTCCCTCTCCAAACCCTAGATCTCTCGATCAGCAGTCCACCGCCATGGACGCGCGCTTCCCGTACTCCCCCGCCGAGGTCGCCAAGGTCCGGACCGTCCAGTTCGGCATCCTCAGCCCCGATGAGATCGTAAATTCCCAAATTCTTCTTCTTCCCTTTTATTTTTGTGGGATTTGCGGTTGTTGTTGTGCTGATTTCTTTTCGGATTGGGGCAACAGCGGCAGATGTCGGTGGTGGAGATCCAGCACGCGGAGACAATGGAGAGGGGGAAGCCCAAGGTCGGCGGGTTGAGTGATGCGCGGCTTGGGACCATCGACCGGAAGCTCAAGTGCGAGACTTGCTCGGCAAACATGGCGGAGTGCCCTGGCCATTTTGGCCACCTCGAGCTTGCGAAGCCGATGTTTCACATTGGGTTTATGAAGACTGTACTCGCCATCATGCGCTGTGTCTGCTTCAACTGCTCTAAGATTATGGCAGACGAGGTATTGTCTTCTGTAAGGTTTTTACTGGTTTTGCTTGGCAGAAGAACGCCGATTGAGGTTTGTTTTCGGTGGTAATCCTTTCTTCGTGTTGTTCAATGAGCAGGAGCTAGCACAGTTTAGTTGTGAAATAATTTGTGTCTGAGGTCCATCATAGCTCGAGTAATTGTTGTCCGGGGGATGTGCAATGATAGGTTTGGACTTATTGAAACCAAACCGGTCCTCAAAATTCAGAATTTTTAAGGTTTGCAGTAATTAGGTGACATATTTTTGTTGAACTCGTTCCCTACTGGGTGATTTCTAGACCTTTAATGTAAGTAACAAATTTGCCATTTAGAGTGAGAGGCTTCTGAAGTCGTAGAGTTTGGTGTTGTTTCTGTTTGCAAGGTTATCCTCGTTTTAGTTTTGCTTTTAAAGTTTCTTTCTTTGTCTTGGAAGCCATCATAAAATTTTGTTTTCTTCCATTTTGTTTCAGAATGATTCTCGGTTTAAGCAGGCTTTGAAAATAAGAAACCCGAAGAACAGGTTAAAAAGAATTTATGATGCGTGTAAAAGCAAGAGGAAATGTGAAGGTGGTGATGATATTGATTCCGGGCAACAAGATTCAGAAGAACCAATAAAGAAGAGTCGTGGTGGTTGTGGAGCCCAACAACCTGTTATCACCATTGATGGTATGAAAATGGTTGCAGAGTACAAAGCTGTAAAGAAGAAAAATGATGACCAAGATCAGCTTCCTGAACCTGTCGAAAGGAAACAACAGCTTTCTGCTGAGAGGGTAGCTGTTCCATATCATACTTTCATTGACCCTCACTTAAATATCTCTAATGAATACGTTGGTCGTATTCTCTGATATTACTATCTTAAACGTATGCTACAGGTTCTTAGTGTTCTTAAGAGAATTAGTGACGATGACTGTCTGCTGTTAGGCCTGAATCCTAAATATGCTCGTCCAGATTGGATGATATTACAAGTTCTTCCAGTTCCGCCACCTCCTGTGAGACCATCTGTGATGATGGATACCTCTTCTAGAAGCGAGGTAAGGCTTTTCTCCAGGATGTGTATTCTTTGCCATGAAATTCTTTCTAATGTCCGTTTTCTATAAAAATGTATAGAATGGTTTTCTTTTTGCTATTCTGGAATTTTCTAGCCATTATATTCCTTGCTATCGGAGGTTTTATTGGATGGAGATTTGTGGGCAACTGATGTGAGTCTTGTGCTGGCATGGGAATGACTTCTTTAAGAATGATGAGTGCTAGTTCACTTTGAAGTCAATAGTTCATGTATTTGGTCATTAACCTTCACTCTCGTACATAAACAGGATGATTTGACACATCAGTTAGCAATGATAATTCGACATAATGAGAATTTGAGGCGACAAGAGAGGAATGGAGCTCCTGCTCACATCATTACAGAGTTTGCACAGTTATTGCAGTTTCACATTGCAACATATTTTGATAATGAGCTCCCTGGTCAACCAAGAGTATGGAGCAGAACCTTCTGTTTTTGTTGATCTTTTGTTGAAATGAAATTTTATCAACTGATTGATTTCAATATGCAGGCTACACAACGATCTGGACGCCCTATCAAATCTATTTGCAGCAGACTCAAGGCTAAAGAAGGTCGAATTAGAGGTAATTTGATGGGGAAGCGTGTTGACTTCTCAGCACGAACAGTCATCACACCTGATCCAAATATTAACATCGACGAACTGGGTGTTCCGTGGAGTATTGCTTTAAATTTGACATACCCGGAAACTGTGACACCTTACAATATTGAAAGGTACAACCGATGTTGTACTGATATTTCAATCTCTTATGGAGCCACTTCATGGTAATAAACTTGTTGGCTGCTTATCAGACTGAAGGAGCTTGTAGAATATGGTCCTCACCCTCCACCCGGTAAAACTGGTGCAAAGTATATCATTAGGGAGGATGGCCAGCGGCTTGATCTCCGCTACTTGAAAAAGAGTAGTGATCACCACCTGGAACTTGGATACAAGGCAAGATTCATATTTAAATTGTGATTTTTTTTCTCTTTTGTATTGGCAGTTAACTTCTCTTAACTTGGTTTGGCAGGTCGAGCGACATTTGAATGATGGTGACTTTGTTCTTTTCAACCGGCAGCCTAGTCTTCACAAAATGTCCATCATGGGGCATCGGATCAAAATTATGCCTTACTCAACCTTTCGCTTAAATTTGTCTGTGACATCACCCTACAATGCTGATTTTGATGGGGATGAGATGAATATGCACGTTCCACAGTCATTTGAGACCAGAGCAGAAGTATTGGAACTTATGATGGTCCCAAAGTGCATTGTTTCACCACAGTCTAACCGACCTGTCATGGGAATTGTCCAGGACACACTATTAGGATGTCGGAAGATCACCAAAAGAGATACATTTATTGAGAAGGTGATTGTTTTGGCAGACATTTAGTTATTTCCAGTCTTCTTCCTTGTAACATGTGGATTTCTTTCTGGAATAGTTTTCATGTTGTTAATCATGAACTTTTAATTTGTGGCAGGATGTTTTCATGAACATATTGATGTGGTGGGAGGATTTTGATGGTAAGATACCTGCTCCAGCCATTTTGAAGCCTAGACCACTTTGGACAGGAAAACAAGTTTTTAATCTTATCATCCCCAAGCAAATAAATCTCATAAGAACCTCGGCATGGCACTCTGAAGCAGAAACAGGATTTATCACTCCAGGTGATACACAAGTCCGAATTGAGAAAGGGGAGCTCTTATCTGGCACTTTGTGCAAGCGGACCCTTGGAACATCTAGTGGTAGTCTTATTCATGTCATCTGGTATGCCTATACTAAATTGGTTGATGTCTGTCTACCTATCTGCATAATGTCTGCCTTTAATTTTTTTCTTATCATAATGGCAGGGAGGAAGTTGGCCCAGATGCAGCACGCAAATTTCTAGGTCACACACAATGGCTTGTCAACTATTGGCTTTTGCAGAACGGTTTTAGTATTGGAATTGGGGACACAATTGCAGATGCAGCAACCATGGAAAAGATTAATGAAACTATATCGAAAGCAAAAAATGATGTGAAAGATCTTATCAAACAGGCGCAAGATAAGCAGCTAGAAGCAGAGCCTGGCCGAACTATGATGGAATCATTTGAAAATAGAGTGAATCAGGTGTTTAAACTCTATAGCTATTAAACTTAATCGAACTTTAGTCTTTGACTTTATCTAGTTGTTACTTTCCATGCTCAAGCATTCTTTTCTCTCCAGGTCTTGAATAAGGCCCGTGATGATGCCGGCAGCAGTGCTCAAAAGAGCTTGTCTGAGAGTAACAATCTGAAGGCAATGGTTACTGCAGGATCTAAAGGAAGTTTCATCAATATTTCTCAGATGACTGCTTGTGTCGGTCAGCAGAATGTTGAGGGCAAACGTATTCCTTATGGCTTTAATGATCGAACTTTACCCCACTTCACCAAAGATGATTATGGACCTGAAAGCCGTGGTTTTGTGGAGAACTCATATCTTCGGGGCTTGACTCCACAAGAGTTCTTCTTTCATGCTATGGGTGGTAGAGAGGGTCTTATTGATACTGCAGTGAAAACATCTGAGACTGGATATATCCAAAGGCGCCTTGTTAAGGCCATGGAGGATATTATGGTCAAATATGATGGTACAGTTAGAAATTCTCTTGGTGATGTTATTCAGTTCCTCTATGGAGAAGATGGCATGGATGCTGTTTGGATTGAGACACAGAAGCTGGACTCCTTAAAAATGAAGAAGTCCGAGTTTGATAATGTATTCAAATATGAGATTGATCAGGATAATTGGAATCCAGGCTATATGCTGCCAGAGCATGTTGAGGATTTGAAGACGATCCGTGAGTTCAGGAATGTATTTGACGCTGAAGTTCAAAAATTAGAAGCAGATCGCTACCAGCTTGGTACAGAAATTGCTACAACTGGTGACAGCAACTGGCATCTGCCTGTGAATCTTAAGAGACTTATCTGGAATGCGCAGAAGATGTTTAAGGTTGATCTTAGGAGACCATCTGACATGCATCCAATGGAAATTGTTGAAGCTGTTGATAAGCTCCAAGAACGGCTGAAAGTTGTGCCTGGTGATGATTTGATGAGCATGGAAGCCCAGAAAAATGCTACTTTGTTTTTCAACATCTTGCTGCGTAGCACATTTGCCAGCAAGAGAGTGCTGAAAGAGTACAGGCTAACTCGTGAAGCCTTTGACTGGGTCATTGGTGAAATTGAATCTCGATTCTTGCAATCGCTGGTAGCACCAGGTGAAATGATTGGTTGTGTTGCTGCCCAGTCTATTGGAGAACCAGCTACACAGATGACACTTAATACTTTCCATTATGCTGGTGTGAGTGCAAAGAACGTCACGCTTGGTGTTCCCAGGTTAAGGGAAATCATTAATGTTGCCAAGAAAATCAAAACACCGTCACTTTCAGTTTACTTGAAGCCTGAGGTAAACAAGAAGAAAGAGTTAGCCAAGAATGTCCAATGTGCCTTGGAGTACACTACATTGCGCAGTGTAACCCATGCAACTGAAGTATGGTATGATCCTGATCCTATGAGCACTATTATTGAAGAAGATGTCGAGTTTGTCAAGTCATATTATGAAATGCCAGATGAGGAGGTTGCCCCAGAAAAGATATCACCGTGGCTTCTTCGTATTGAACTAAATCGGGAGATGATGGTTGACAAGAAGTTGAGCATGGCAGATATTGCTGAGAAGATCAGCCATGAATTTGGTGATGACTTGACATGCATATTTAATGATGACAATGCTGAGAAGCTCATCCTTCGCATTCGTATCATGAATGATGATGCTCCAAAAGGGGAGTTGCAAGATGAATCTGCAGAGGATGATGTCTTCTTGAAGAAAATTGAGAGCAACATGTTGACAGAAATGGCTCTTCGAGGAATTCCTGATATAAACAAAGTTTTCATCAAATCAGGAAAAGTAAATAAATTTGATGAAAGTGATGGTTTCAAAACTGATGTGGAGTGGATGCTTGACACTGAAGGTGTCAACCTTTTGGCTGTGATGTGTCATGAAGATGTTGATGCTACTAGAACAACAAGTAATCACTTGATTGAAGTCATTGAAGTCCTTGGTATTGAGGCAGTCCGCAAGTCTCTTCTAGATGAGCTGCGAGTGGTTATATCTTTTGATGGATCCTACGTGAACTACCGTCACTTGGCCATTCTTTGTGACACAATGACCTACCGTGGTCACTTGATGGCCATCACTCGGCATGGCATCAATCGCAATGATACTGGACCAATGATGAGATGTTCTTTCGAGGAAACTGTTGACATTCTCCTGGATGCTGCTGTATATGCTGAAGCAGACCATCTTAGAGGTGTCACTGAAAATATCATGCTTGGTCAACTTGCACCAATTGGTACAGGGGATTGTGCACTGTATCTGAATGATCAGATGTTGCAACAGGCAATTGAACTCCAGCTTCCTAGTTATATGGAGGGATTGGAATTTGGCATGACACCATCTCGTTCGCCTATCTCAGGGACACCATATCATGAAGGAATGATGTCTCCTAGCTATTTGCTTAGCCCAAATGTTCGCTCTTCACCGATTACAGATGCTCAATTTTCTCCTTATGTTGGTACAATGGGCTTAGGCTTCTCCCCTGCCTCATCACCGGGATATAGCCCCTCATCTCCTGGATATAGTCCAACTTCTCCGGGTTATAGTCCCACATCACCTGGCTACAGTCCTACATCTCCTGGGTACAGCCCCACATCCCCAACATATAGTCCTAGCTCTCCTGGTTATAGTCCAACAAGCCCTGCCTATTCTCCCACCAGTCCATCTTACTCTCCAACCTCGCCCAGCTACAGCCCTACATCCCCGAGTTACAGTCCCACTTCACCCAGTTACAGCCCTACATCGCCCAGTTACAGCCCTACATCTCCTAGTTATAGCCCAACTTCTCCAAGCTACAGCCCTACTTCACCTACCTACAGCCCGACCTCACCGGTGTACAGCCCTACATCTCCAGTCTATAGCCCAACTTCTCCTGCGTACAGCCCCACATCACCATCATACAGTCCTACTTCGCCTTCATACAGCCCAACCTCACCTTCATACAGCCCAACATCACCTTCTTACAGCCCTACTTCACCCGCCTATAGCCCCACGTCTCCTGGTTATAGCCCTACCTCGCCTTCATACAGCCCAACCTCACCTTCGTACAGCCCAACATCCCCAAGTTACAACCCTCCTTCAGCAAAATATAGTCCTTCCATTGCGTACTCTCCAAGCAGTCCAAGAATATCACCATCAAGCCCTTACAGTCCAACATCACCAAGTTACAGGTAAGGAGAAATAATTCTGAAGATTATCCGAGAATGACAAGTATTGATTTTGTTCTCTGTCTGCTTTAGAAAATTACGGGCATTCAATGACATCTGATTTTTGTTGTTTATTTGTAGTTGTTTGAATATATTTTTAGTATGTCTGACATGTTTCTTGCTTCCATTGTAGCCCAACTTCACCTTCATACTCTCCGACATCTCCATCATACTCCCCTCCTAGTCCTACATACAGCCCATCTAGGTAAAGTATTTAAGTGTTCTTCTTTGCAGTTAATGCAGAAAATTTTACCTCATGATTTTTCAAACTGATACAAGTCTCATTTGGGTGTAGTCTACATGGTTGTTTTGCAATGTATATGCATGGGTTTAGAGTTAATTATAACAGGTGTGCATATGTTATCATAGGGAGACTGGCATTTTCATGTACTTGTATAACAAAATTAGGGAAGTAACTGATTTGGAATTGGATTTTGGAGAGGCACTAATCATGAATGAGTAGCCATAATATATGATTTTCTGTTAAATTATTGATGGCCTCTTTGAAGCGAATCTGAGAAATGATGGCAAAATTGACTAGTTGATGATGAGTTTGCAGAACAGCGCAAATGACCAAATATGCACATATATAATAACATTTCTTTACTTTGTATCATGACATGGATAAATATGTGGTTGCTTATTGGTTGTTTGGTCTTGTAATTTGAGTGCTCGTGGTGATATACTTTGTGTAAACTAATCTGTGAATCGTGGACAAACTACTAGTCTGTTCCCACAAGCTCTTGCAAATGTGACTGATTATGCTATATGCTATCCTCAAGAAGTTAGTTGTGATCTGAACTCTCAAGTCTTTTTCTTCCCTTAAAACATTCTGTAGACGTCATGTTGCCATACCTCTTTGTTTCAAAGCATCACATTTCTGTTGCTACGTGCTTGACCTATGTGGGATTAATATTTTTTTCCTCTAATTTATGAAGTAATAACAGCCACTTGTTTCTTTTTCAGCCCGTATACTTCAGGTACTAATCCTAACTACAGCCCAAGTTCTCCACAATACAGGTAAATGTTCCCCTTTTTCTGTTTGATGTTATATTCAAACCATCATAGTGTTTAGGAAATTCAACCTCATTTTTTGCATTTTCAATTACCAGTCCAAGTGTGGGCTATTCGCCGAGTTCACCGGGTTATTCTCCATCATCCAACAGTCAATACACTCCTCAGCAGAGCACCAAGGATGATGAAAGTACACACTGAAACCGAAATGGCGCCATATATCTTAGAGAGAGACCAGCGGTGTGCCACATCTCTTGAAAGGGCCCTCGTACCCCTAATCTTTCTATTGAGCTAAAGTCTGTTCCCCACGAGGGATGTTTTACAGTGTAGCATTTATGTTGGATGTTGAAGTTCTGTAATTGCTGTGACACATAGCTGCAGACTTGAACGTTCTTATATACTTTGTAATTGAATGTTAGTGGCACGTGGAGTAGAACATGAGTATCGTCCAGTTTGACCCGGGATTGTCAACTGGTTAGTACTGTATATTGACTGGTTCTGTAAAATGATGACTGTGAACTCCGGTTGCATTTTCATGGCATTCAGACATAATAAATTCAAAATAGAGCAGTGTATCTGCAGAATTGTAACTAATTATGTTATTATGGTTTTCTCTTTACACATTGCGACCAACGGCTGGAAATTTTGTAGGCCACCGCTTTTGTACTGCTGGCCAGTTTATTTTTGATAGTGAATTCCTTGATGATAAATAAATAAATAAAAACAGAAATCTGCCAATTCTCGTCAAATCCCTGCAATTTTTGGTCCCGCTTGATTTGAGAGTAGGATTAGAGATAAGCTAATTAAGAATTTAATCTTTTTGCTAAAAAAATTAAAATTATGTATTCTAATTGGATATTAAATTTAATTATCATAAAAAATTAATTAGTGTTATCAATATTAAATTATTATAGAATTAATTTTAATAAAAAATACTGATCTATAAAAATATTTTACTATTTAAATAATTTAGATTATCAAAATCAAATGCATTTTTATGTCTTCGATGAATCTTATAAATGAAAATTGATCATTAAATTATTATAAAATAAAATTTTTTAAATAAAAAAAATATAAATGTATAAAAATATTTTACTATTTTATATTATTTTTTATTGTTTCAAATGAAACGCGCCCTTCGTTTCTTCGTTGAATCTTACGAACGAAAATTGACCAATAAAAAAAGCTTACGGACGAGTAGCGATATTTACGTGTCAGGTGTTTGACTCGGTCCATCAGCTTTTGAATCCAGATCATGCCAAAGCGGTCAAGTGAGAACCCATTTTAAGTTCGCGGAGCATGGCAACGATTCGTTTGCCAAAGTCTCATTTAAATATTTTTCTCATCTTCGACTGCGCGTTCCGGTCAAGCACATGCTAATAATCCACGTCGCATTCAATCCTTCCCGCCACCTTACAATTCGGATTAATCACAAAGATTTTCAAAAACATGCTCATTAATTTATTTTTTAAAAGAAGAAAACTTTGATACGGTCCCAACCGCCAACGCCAGTTTACTAGTTTGCCCTGCCTTTCTTTCCTCTCTTGACCAAGCTCCAATCTTCTTCCCCTATAAAAGACCACCGTCGCCGCCTCTCTCCTCCGCCGAAACCCTGGAAACCCAATTCATGGACAAGCCTCCGGCGAGATCGAAAGGAACCAAGATCCTCAAGCTGCTCCAGAAGCCTGCCTCCTTCTCCCTCCCCCACCCCAAAACCATCCCCAACAACAAGGCTCTTTTCTCCAGCCCCCTGTTCCCGCCGGAGGTGCGCCGCCGCCACTCCGGCGATCGCAGTTTCGACACCCGAGAGCCGACCTCGCCGAAAATCTCGTGCATCGGCCAGATCAAGCACAAGGCTAATCGCTCCCGGCGGGCCTGCGGCCGCCCACCAGCGCCGAAGAGGGAGAAGGAGAAAACACCCAAGAAATCGTCGTCCTTCGGGTTGCGGAAAATGTTTAGCCGCAGGGTAGGGCCAGGGAGGAGGCCGGAATTCGGCGGCGATCGGCTGGCTCCGGCACCACCGGTGGGGGATTTGAGGCAGTTTAGGAGCGGGCGGGAGGCGCTAGCGGGGTTTGATTGGAGGAAGGCGATGGTGGAAGAGGAGGAGGAGGAGGACGTGTTGGTGCCGTTCTCGGCGCCGATACTGATCGGAGGCGGCGCGAAGGCTGCGGAGCCGAAGAAGGAGGTGAATCTTTGGAAGAGAAGGACGATCGGTCCGCCGGCGCCGCTTCTAGTTAAGAGTTAAATGACGAAGAGGAGCTTGTTTTTTAATCTTTCTTTTTTGTAGACATTTTTATCGCTAAAGAATTGGAAATTGTTTGCTAGAATTTTGTGGATTTTTCTTCGGTTTCTCGATTTATTCAATTTCCTTTTTTCTCTGAGAAAATGCGTTTGCTTCTAAATATTAGATAGTTGTTTACATATATTTTTCAGATTATATGTACTTTTTTATTTTTTAAAATTATATATTTCTCTTCATTTTTTTTAAATTGTTACATATTTTTGTAAAAAAAAATTTAATCATCTCGAATTAAAATTACTTATATTTAAAAATTTTACTTTACTCTTTATTATTTTATATAATTATCTCAAATTTACTTTATAGCTAAAACTGTCTTAAGCCATGGAGTAATGGATCGACTCTGACATGACTCGTGAGATAGATTGGGTAGGCAGACACCGCCCGTAGATCGTGTCGTGCCAGTATCTGCCCTATTATTTATTTATTTTTTTAATTTTTAAAAAAACCTACAACTGCTCTTTTACTTTTGACCATCCTCGTTCGCTCTTTTGCTCCCTGGTCCCTAAGCCTATCAGAAGCTTCTGAATTTTTTTCAAAAAAATTCATGGGCCGGGTTTTACCGTGTGCGCCTCAATCGTACCGCTGGCCGAGAGAGTCGTACCAGGCAAAGCCCAAATATTTTCAAACTGTGCTAAACACGGCCCATAATGTGTTAGGTCGGGCAGGGCCAGTCCGCGGGCCACAGATCCATTTTAACACCTCTAATAATTATTTATTAATTTATTAATTTCTCCCTTATTATATTTTTAAGTATTTATCAAAATTTAACAATATTTTACACCTACGCCCTAAAAATTCTTCCTCACATCCTAAATTTAATTAATATATATATAAATAAAATAAAAAATAAAAGTAAACTTTTCCAAATATAAATAATTTTAATTCGAAATTATTAAGAATTTTTTTACATATACCTCAGATGTATACTTAAGAAATCCAAAAATATGAGAAAAAAATATAATTACACAGGGAAATATATGTAATTAGGAAAAATTTTAGATATATATTAATAAAATTCTAAATTTAATTAAAAATAAGCATGACTAATGCAACGCGGCCAAATCATGATTGAATGAATAGATTCCCATCGTTTTGTGATAAGTCAAGTCTCGCAGTGTCGGCGCGTGCCACCAACATCTGCTATATATATATAGATATAATATATATAGAAAAATATTAGAACAGACTAGTCAACCAGTTAATCCACTATAAAATCGACCCATATATTCAATAGCCTACATTATTGATGAGCGTTCCTCTATTTGGGGGAATTAGTCGCTTGATAGGTCAATTGCGCAGTGGATGAATCATAGTCAGCAGGATCGATAAGGAAACCGGCAGAGCACGCTAACGCGTCGCTTTAGGTGTGTCTCATCTCTCCGCAACAGTTGCACCTCCCATGTGGCCGAAGGCGCCACATTCAAATGCCAGTTTTCCCCCTTTTTTTTTTTTTTTTTTTTTTTTTTGCAAAACGATCCTACATCTTGTGGCATTTGTCACTCATCCCCCTGCATTCTTTGTTTTGTCAAAATAACAATGCCCCGCAGCTTGTATTTTTCGCTAATTTCCATCGACGCGAATATTTTGAGAATCTCTTCTTCATTTTTACCCAACAATCCGACCCTTTTGTTGTTAAAAAAACACTTTTCGTCAATTGATTAGAGATTATTGCTATATCAATACTAATAATTCAGTTCGGTCGTCTGCAAGATGTTGTGAAACTTATTAGAGGGGGTAATTGCAAAATTCCATTAATCCTCCACGTCTCCCATGTTATCGTACCTTAAATCAAGGCATGAAAATGCTTATTTGACTTAACTGTATTGAAAGTATTAAGATTAAAGCAAACCCTTGGGCCACGGCATTGTCAAAATAATCTCAGATTCTTATCATGAACTTCGCTTCTCCTGCATTAAGCTGGTTTCCCATTGCCGCATCACAATATAATGACCAGAGCGCCTCAAGCATTATCCCCATGCATATGGTTTTGTAAAATCTAAGCTGCTAAAGAAGATGAAGAAGGAGATAAATCCAAGCCTCGCCATCCCTGCAAGGAGAGATTGCCGCCAGCTCACGAGATCCCCGGCCATCGGAAGCCGGAGGAGCGTAGAGAAAGAGAACGGCGAGAATGCCGGCTTTTCTCGCGTAGGAGAGACTGGAACAACGAGGGTCAAGTTTGTGGTCAGCAAGCAGCAACTGAGGCAGATGGTGGTGGCGATGGGCCGGAGACGAAACGGGGATGCGCATCAGTTGGGGCCGGCTTTGGAGCAGCTGTTGCATGTTTTGAGGCGGCGGCATGCGAAGAAGGCCGACGCTGGGAAAGAGCACAGGAGCAAGTGGAGGCCCGAGCTCCAGAGCATCCCTGAAGATATCTGACCGGCGACCACAATGACCATTTGTATGAAATCTCTGTGTATGTATCTGCATTGTTGAAATCTCTTAGCATTGTTTCAGTTTCCTTCGTTATTTCTTCCTAGGAGGAACACATTGTCTGCTTTTTGTTAAGCTTGTTATTGGTTGTATGCAGGAAACAGAGGGAAAATTTATGTGCTATAAAGCAGACTGCTTAGCTATTTTAAGCGCCTAAATTATTTACTTGATGTTTGTGTCTGTTGCAAATGCTTCAACTAGACTTGCATTTGAGATCCCAAACAGCACACTGGTTCGCTACGAAGTCAATTTGTAATTGTTTGCACATAATTTTGATGCACTCGCATCACAACTTATGAATAATTTTGACTCAGTGCAATCAGTAATTACTGATTTCCTTTATTCTAACTGATACAAAACTATATTATTCATCATTGATTCGTTTAAACTAGTACGTCTACTTGCGTTTATCCCCTCATCAATCTGGGCTTAGAGATCCATACAATTCTTGCAGCCGATACTGCAGGAACAGCCACTTCCACTGTTAGCGCTCCATGAAGGCGGAGAAATTAAATCCTACACCCTCACCTATGATGAACACGAGCAATTAACCTGTTTCTTTGCAAGAAATCACCAACATTTCCAGTTCTGCATGAAAATTGCTCCATAGAATCATTGTAAGAAAGCCCCCTAGTTCCAAGTGCTGGAGACTTCAGCAATGCCCTTCTTGTTGTAACAACAATACAACCAGATCACCAAGCTGGTCTAAACTTCAACTTAGCATCGTCATCACCAGCGGTGACATACTCATTAGATTCCTCCCTGTCGGCAACCCTATGTAAATGCTAGACATCATAAATCTCTGAAACCATCAAATAAGACTCATCTTCCACCCCGAATGTATGAACCTCCGTATCCACCTCCACCATGTTGCATCCAGCAGGCTTCTGCACCCTTTGTCCCTCATCGCTTTTCTCAACCTTGCGGCATCTTCCCATCTCCCTGTATCCTCGTACATCCTTGCCAAGGCCATTATCTTAATGCATTTTTGTAATCAAGAAAAAACAACCTCTTGGCAGCCTCCTCCGCGAGCTCCAAATCATTGTGCACTCTACACGCACCAAGCAATGCTCCCCGTACATCTTTCTCTGGTTCCACAGGCAGCTTTTCTATGAATTCCACAGCCTCCCTCAGCTGCCCTGTGCGGCCCAACAGGTCCACCATGCAAGCATAGTGCACTTGACTCCTTTCCAATCCAAATTTTCCCCACATGTCAAACACTTCCCGTCCCTAGTCAACCATGCCCACATGACTACAAGCGGACAGCAAAGAGATAAAGCAAATGCCGTCTGGACGAACACCAACCTCCAGCATCCTCATGAAGACGTCCAGAGCTTCAGAAGCGTCACCATGTATCCCATAAGCTTGTATCGTCAAATTGCACAACATGAGATTCTAATAAAAATTTCTATCAAACACCTCGTGAGCAGTGTCCAAGCGACCACAACTTGCATATGTTGCAATTAGCCCGCTGGCCAGCCCAGCATCAACTTCCAACCCCGTCTTGATGGCATAGGAATGACCCCATAGGCCTTCTTGTACAGCGGACAGTGATGCACGAGCAAGAAGAATAGCGACAAGCGTGCCTTGGTCTGGCTTGTCCACAGCATCATCAAGCAGCATTTGATGGAGAAGAGCTACCGCTTCATGCGCGCGATTGTTCTGAGCGTAACCTGAGATCATGGAGTTCCAGCTGACGAGATCCTTAACAAGAATCCAATCAAACATCTTCCTTGCAGCAGCAATCTCACCACGCCTCGCATAAAAAGCTACAAGAGCATTGCAAACAAACAGATTCGTGCACAATTAGTCCACTACTGAGTGAACATGCAGGGCTCTGCCCCGCCGCTCGTCGGCGGTTACTCCACATGCTTTGAGTACAAACGGATACGTGTAGCAGTTGGAACTAACTGAGCTCCGGCGCATCAGGTTGTAGAGTTGGATAGCTTCGGAGGAAGACGCTGGAGTGGAACAAGCCTGGATCATGACGTTCCAAAAGAGCACATCTCTCTGGGGCACGCGGTCTGACACCTGACGGGCGTCTCCAAGACCTTGGGCGCCAACGTCGGGGCACCGGCTGACGAGCTTCGCGGCGAGGAAGGGATTGTGGCGGTGACCGGCAGTGATCGTCTGAGCGTGGGTTTGCTTAAGGGATCTGGAATCGGAGAAGGATTGAAGTATGTTGCTGTAGTTGTACGATTCCTGTGGTAGAGCTTCGGGTTGCAAATTTTGGAGAAATTCTTCGAGTGGAGCAAGCGTTCGGCAAGTTGCTGTAGTGGTACGATTCCCTGTGGTGGAGCTTTGTGCTGCAAATTTGGAGAAAATTTTCGAGTGGAGCAAGCGTTCTGCAAGAGCTCCAGGCAAACATTTTAGGGAACATTATCTAAAACACGGAACGTTGAAGGGGGTAATTGCAAGAAAAGTAACGTTCGAGTTCAACGGTAATGCCACGTTTCCATATCGGGGACTTGTACGGTCATGATCATTTCCTCGTACGGCGTGTTTGGTTCGATTCCGGATTTAAAAATCGTGGAATTATGGAAATTGAGTGATTACAAAAAAACGAAGAAATTAAATAATTACAGTAATTGAATGAGTATTTATTATAGAAAATTTAAAATTGACCCATTCCTAAATTTTAAATTTCGTTGTTTGATTGATAATGGAATTGATCAATTCCATAAGTTGTTGAATTCTTGTGTTTGGATGAAATTTTATTATAGGGAATTGAGAATTAGCATGTTACAAAAAATATTTAATTTATATATAAATAAATACAGAAATATAATAAATTTAATAAACTAATTTGGAAATTAATTCACTTTTGATCAAAACTGAGTTTACAATCCATACAAACGAGCTGAAACCTCATCTCACTTACAATTACCTTGCGAATATTTGGCATTTAATTGAACATAACTCAAACTTACGAGATTAATCGAAAGTAGATCACAAAATGGAGCACATATGATAATAATGAATCAGCCTGTGATAATAGCATATTTTGAAAGTTAATTGAACAACTGTTTGCCACAAATACGTTGACAGATTTTACTTAATTCTTAAAATCTGCTGAAGTAGTTATTCCCTCTACAAAACACAGCTAATCATGCAGATGAAGCAGCTTACTTCAAAGAAAAAACATGGCTACAAACAATAGATTCAACCATATTTTAGAAAGACAAACAAACCATCTAAAACATTACAGAGAACAATTCTAGAATATAACAGATAACAATGTAAGAGAAGTTCTCTTCTTCCAACATAAAGCTTAAGGTCAACTTTAGAACGAAAAAATGGAACACATATGATAATAACAACTTAATTTGTGATGATAGCATAATATGGAAGCTGAGAGCATATGGAAGGCATTCACTATTCTCATATCCCTAAGGTTTGTAGCCTTGGTTCCTTTTGAAAAAACTTCCCTGGTCTGATGTAGCCCAAATATTAAGTTGTTGTCCCTGCTACTGTTGTTGCATCTGTAGAGCATCAAACTGATTCATTGGTGCTAGTTCTTGCCCCAGCATGGTTTCTCCAGCTGGCAGTTGCATCTGTAGAGCATGTGACTGATTCAGTGGTGCTGTTTCTTGCCTCAGCATGGTTTCAGCTAGCAATTGCATCTGTAGAGCATGTAACTGATTCAATGGTGCTATTCCTTGCCCCAGCATGGGCTTTTCAGCTGGCAGTTCTTCAAATCCTTCAAATCAAATATATGTAAAACTTTCAACTAAGTACACTACATGAATCTCAAATTCATGCAGACATATCCCTAAATTTTTCGGCCATTACTGCACAAAAATAAATAACCCAAGAAATCAATCTGATTAATTAAGCAAAAAGCACCACGAATTAATCACCATTTATCAGAATAATCCAAAAATTAAATAATTTTGCTCTACATGTTTTCATCAGTGCCCTGAAAAAAGAAGCACAAATGCAAACCACAGAATGAATTGATATAATTTTAATAAATTTGCATTTCATGAAAAAAAAGGCAAAAGAATACAAGTCTTTGAAACATTACCACCACCATCAAAATGAGGTGCATCTACCTTCCAGAGCTTAATTGAAAAGCACAACCAGCTTATTGCAACAGTCATTTTATCCTTCTCTTTGGTGATACCTCTACTGTATCAAGCATGAGCCTTTGTCTTATTCCCTCATAACGTTAGCTGGGGGGTGCCATGACTTCCTCGCCAGTAATTGAATAGTTGCTCCATCTCTCAACTGGTTTGCTACTTTCCTTTATTGCTTCCCCAAACAGATCAAGCTACAAAAATTCTCTAGGGCTCCGATTAGGTCAAAACTTCAACCTGATTTCCAATTTTCTCCAGTTCGAGAATCCCAATTTCACAATCATCAAACAAAATCATCGCTTCAGAACTCAAATTAGCATAAAAAAATAAAACAAAATTCATCAAATTTCGCAAAAAACAGCTAAAAATCATGCAGGTCGATCGAGAGAGAGGAAAACAAAGAAGACGAACCTCAAAATTGGGACTTTCGGCGTTCGCCCACAAAAACACTGGACATTGGCTTCTACATCGAAACCTCGCTGCCACAAATTGAGATACGCCCAAGAGATGAAGAAATGGAAAGAAATGAGGAGGCGGAGACGCTGCCTCTGGGGCGATTTTCGTGGGAGGCAGGCGCTCCGGCACTCCGGTGCATTGATTTGGGGCAACGGTCGGACCGATGGAGGCAGGGGAATCGTGGGAGGCGGGGGAATCGAGCTAGAGGCTTCGCTGTGGAGAAGACGAGCTATGTGGAGAAGAAGACAAGCTCTGGACGAGATCGGGAATGAGGAGCTGAAATCGTGGGAAATGAGAGAAAACTCACGGATGCTATAATGAAAAACGAAGGGAAAACATCGATTCCTGTGTTTTCCCTTCGTTTTGGCCGGAAAATAAAAATCAGAATTGGAGGAATTAGGAAATAGCCGATTCTCTCGATTCCGGATTCTGAAAATCGAAACAAACACTGAAACAAAGGAAATTGAGCCTTCAATTTCCTTCATGTTCCGGGAATCGGGACAAACACACCCACAGGGTGGTAAAAAATTTTGGTCAGCTTTTGGGTCCGGAAACTAACAATTAGAGATCCCACTCAGCACTATATAATGCCTATTTCTGTTAGAATGAGGCAGAGACCCCGCCTCTCGGCTCCCCCTCTCCTCCCACACCGAATTGGAGGTCAGAAACCCTAGCACTCAAATCTTGGCTCCAGGGCTCTCCGGCTTCCTCTAAATATGGTACTCTTCCATGCTTATCCACTGATTCTCTATGCTATTATCTGATTTCCCCCTTTGAATCTGTTGCTGATGCATCTGTGTTTTCTTGTAATCGTGCTTTTGCAGGCTGATTCTCCACGCAAGAGGTAAAACTCTAATTCACCTTCTTGGTCGTTTCTTTTCGTTCTGATTTATCATTTATGGTTTTGCTTTTGCTAATCTGGTTTTGGATTAGACGCGACTGGGGTCCTTCAACACGATTGTGTGTTATAATTGCGTTTCATTTACTTCCGAGCTTCAGATCGGCTATCTGGTCGATTGTTTGGGTTAGAGATATGTTCTTGATAAGTTTTTTATGGCTGGGGTTTATGCAAGTATGGCACAATCAATCCGATGGCTGGGGGTTGATTCCTATTCTACATGTGATAATCCCATGGTTCAATGCACGAGTAGTGGATCTTTTGCATGTTTGGTCGATTTAATGGTTTTTCATTCCTTTGATTCGAATGCTTGTTTCTCAATTATCCTAAAACCGATGTTGATCTCCTTAAGGTGATCAAGACAGAATTATAATTGAGTGAATTAGAGTAAAGTGCACGGTGCAAGAGATTTGGGTTGGATTAATGGTGTTTGGTCCTTGCCTACCTGCATTAGGGCCACTCCGTATTCTTCTTAATTTATTTTGTCTCATACAATGCATATTTAAATTTTACCAAACAATGCTTTTTTTCTTTTTACAAAACATAATGTCCTTTTTTTTTCTCCTTTTCTTTTCTGTGGTCAAGATTAATGCCAGATGGGGAAGGCATCATAAATTCTTTTTCTTATTCTGCATATGGAAGTTCAGTTGGAGATGCATTTACGTTGAATGCACAAAGAGCTGTCAACAATTTAGCATGGTTGAAACCAAAATTATCATATGAGAAAAGCCATCGTGCATGGTTGAACAGAATCTATCTGTGCATTTTAGAGATGAACCCCTGCCATATCAGGATTTGTTGTTTTTTTTGCCACTGCACCGTGAATTATATGTCATTTTGTGTTGATCATTCAGTGTTTTTTTTTTCAAACAAAAAAAAAATGCCTTATGTTTTCTTTAAGCTTGCATTCACTAAATCGATAAGACTATATTTGAAATGAATTATGTGGATTTTATTCTTTAACAAAATTTTCATGCTTGAACTGCATTTTCTTTCCACAGTTCTTGTCATGCCTCATTGATCTTTGGTATTTATGAATGCTCTATGCACTGTGATCCTTTGGATTTATGTTGATAAACTTAATTGATCGAAAATTTCTTCAAAATCAACAAGAAATTTCAGTGTTTGATGTATATGACATGATTGATGTATACAACCAGGTTTTTGAGTGGATGTGAATCATCTTGTTTATTTGTTTGATCTTTTCTTCTGATTTGTAGAACATAAAATATCAAAGCAGTTCTTCTTACCTTATCCAACTGTCTTCAATGTGGTTTATTTATCTAACACTCTTTTATGCTTTAGGTTACTTGAAAACTATTTTATTTAATTTTGTCTCTCTGCTTGGTATTGATTATTGCTTTTCATGTGTAACAGAAGTATGAAGCAATTAGCATGCTTGACAACATACAGATCAAGCAGTCTTATTGCTCAAAATTTTGCACCTCATTAACATGACTAGCAGTTAAATCATGTTGTAATTGGATATCTTTTTAGAAGGAATTACGTAATTCAGTTAAACTGATTCTATTTCATGATTTTACATTCTTTAGGTAGTTCATTTCTTCTTCCGGTCTTTGTTTTTGTTAATAAATTTTATTAATCTTAGTTTCTTTGTCGACCACTTAAAACATTTCAACATAACACCTGTAGATTTTGCTGCTACTTGCATGTTATTGAGGCATTTGTTGCTTATACATTTTTAGGGGTCATTCTGTGTCAAGATCTCGTTCCAGGTCAGTGTCCAGATCAAGGGACAGGTCACGATCTAGATCCCCTTCTCCACGTCCCAGGTCTCGGTCACGCTCACGATCTCGAAGTCGTGGCAGGTTCTTGTTCTAGTTTCCATGTCACTGTGTTTCTAATAATCCATCTCTCAGATTTTTTGACATAAAAAGAACCTTGGGATGTCACCTTGGGATGTCTTGTCAGGGCTGATGCTGCAAATCCTGGCAACACACTTTATGTAACTGGCCTTTCTACTAGGGTTTCCGAAAGGGACCTTGAGGATCATTTCTCAAAGGAGGGAAAGGTTGATCTCCAATATATTTATGTACTTTATTTGAGATGTTGCTAATTGAGTTCATATTTCTAGGTTGTTGATTGCTCTCTGGTTGTTGAACCTCGGACACGGATCTCTAGAGGGTTTGCTTTTGTGACCATGGACACTGTTGAAGATGCAGATCGCTGTGTAAAATATCTCAACCAGTCAGTTTTGGAGGGTCGATATATTACTGTTGAGAAGGTATGTTGTTCAGACTATATTGTAGGTGGTATCATGGATGAACTTATTTCTTCTTCCATTTTAACTTTGAAGGTTTTTGCTTATATTCAGAAGACAATTGGGTCCGCTGTGTTGGCAGCAATCAAGATGATGAGTTCATCCATCTCAACTTAGTCAAACAGCTTGATGACTGGCCAGCTTAACAGTTATCCATGCATCACATCAACTAAACATAGCAAAATTGCCAACTAAACAATCTCAGCATTCACCTTCCAACTCCCTCAACAACTAATCAACAGACATTATCAACTCTCTAGTGGGGATTTATGGTATCTTACATCTAGCATTCATGTAGTAATGCTAAAAGTCTAGCCATGATTTTAGTTTTTCTTTATTTGTGAAACTCCAGTGGTGTTTGATCTTTTTTTTTTTTTAATTTTTAAAGTTGTCTTTCATCAGTCTTCTATTGCTGCATTCTGGACGTGTCTTGGCGGCAACTTAATTTCTTTGTTGATGCTTCTGATTGTAAAATGTCTCAAGAAAATGTGTTGCCTTGCTATTTTCTCAGTCAAGGAGGAAACGGGCACGCACTCCAACACCTGGGAACTACCTTGGTGTGAAAAGCGGCCGTGATGGAGGTGAGTTTTCTTCCTATTTTTCTTGGTAATCAAACTTGAATTGTGAGATATTGATTTATTTTCTATCTATTTCCAACTCATCTTGTGCGTTTTTCTTGTCTGTTATTCAAAACATTATTGTGTATTCGCATATTTTCCTTTCTCTACTGCAGCAGGTCATCGAGGCAGATATCGTGGAGGCTATGGGCGTGATGAGTATGGAGGTGGTGGTGGGTATCACAGATCTCCTAAACGGTCACCTTACCGTGGCAGGTCTAGAAGGGAGCGATCAAGATCACTACCCTACTCTCCATATGGAAGCTCCGACAGAGGCTATGGGCATCGGGCAAATGTTTATGCTAGGTGACGTTAGTCCTCCAGTCTTAGGTTTTGAATATCAGTATGGAGTGATTGCGATTAGGCCCTGTGGCAAACTTTGGACCCTTCTGAAGGTTTATTATCTCGTACTCGTTCTTGTCAATGCTTTGAGATCAGTGGTTTTCTTGCAGACTGCGTGAACACCATCATGTGTTGTAATGATGCTTGAATTTACTTTGGAACATTTGGTGTTCCTTTAAACATGGGTTTTTTTTCTACTTCAGGTAATTTCCCTTGTCATTAACTTGAAAGTTCATTAGTTGAGTTTCACATTTGATCGAGGAAGGCTGTGTTGCCTATCAGTAACATCCAGCATGAGGTCTTCTCGTGGTCTCTGCTAGGCTTGTCTATTGTTGCTTCTAGGTTTGTACATCCAGGTGCATGTGAGCTACTTCTGTAGCCTCATTGCCATTTTGCTGCAAGTTGCCTTACCGAGTTTGTTTTCAATGGGCATCAGGAACCGCTTTTATGTTGTTGAATATTTATTTGAAGGGGGGGAAATTCTGTTGTTTGACACAACACGGTAGATTGGATGAATGGTAGGATGGCTTGCACGGAAAATTTTTTGTCTTTACTGAAAAATTTGTTGTGCTCATTGAAGTTATTGGAAAGTGACTACGCACTGCAGTTTAAGCTGTAGCAGGATCAAGAAGCTCCTTGCATCATATTTTGCCTTAACACGGATGTCCATGGCTGTTCTGCTGTGTCAGGACCACGCTAGGTCATTTTCTTTTGACCGCTACTGTGGTTTTTTATGCGTATTAAAAACGTTATATTTGGGTTATATATTTATTTTATGGGATTTCAAAATCTGAAAATTTTCGTAATTTAGAATTTTGAATACGATCTTGTTTCGAGATGAGCGGACATCAAAATCCTAAATTTTGTTCATAATGTAGGATTTTCATTAGATTTTGATCAACCAAACTCATGAGTCCAATATCTAAATTTCTATAATGCAACATGCAGACAGGAAACAGCCAATGGTACAAAGGCGGTGACAGCGAGAGACGAGGAGCCAAACGCGAAGATAGGCGGCCTTTACGGGAACCATGGCCTTTTCTCCGCTCTTATTTCCTTAAATAAAATAAATAAATAAATGCTCGCCTTTTCACTATGTAAAACAGAAACCACACGCCTGCCCCCGTCCCCAGTTATGGTCCCTTTCCTCCCAAATTTCCCATTCCGCCCCTTCCCTTGTCCGTATTCTTGCCGACCGAGAACCAGGTAGCCGTTTTGGGGCGGAGACGTGGCGTAAAATTTTGTGAGCTGAGAGGGGAAAACGGAAAACCGCTAACTTTATTTGGGGGCCCGGCCGTGGTTTTGGTTTTGGCTGGCGTTGTCGGAGTTTGGGCCCCACGGGATTTGTGTATTATGGCGCCATTGACCGCTTGGACGTACCCGTGCCAATGTAGTGTCAACTTCTGGCCTTGTACGTGTGGTGTCACACCAACCCCGCACACGTGATTTCAGCGAAAAATTTTTGTAACCTTTTCTGGATGCACAGACATATACGCCGTTTTGATAGGTCTACTCATTTGCGTAGAGTTTTGTTTGATCGAGAGTTAAGGTAAAAATCAAGATTAATAAATTATTTTTATAAATTAATATTTTTTTTATTAAAATTAAGATTTTATTAATTTAAAATTTAAAAAATTATTTAATTTTTTATAATAATTTAATTTAATAATAATATAAAATAATAAATATTCATTATGAAATGAATTGATGCGGATCATAATCCTAAAATAAATGAGGCCTTAGTGTTTTTCTTTCTTTTATATCATTATCGGAGGTTTTCCTTGATTTCAGTCGCTAGCAGGGGATAGCAAACCGTTGGGTTCAAATATTGGCAATGGCCCGAGATTAATACATCATTTAATTCGGAATCAAAATCAAATTGAAGATTAAAATTAAAATATAAAAAATAGTCTAATTAAATTTTTGATATTTAAATATTAGTTTAGCTAGTGAATGATTTAAATTTATTTTTTTTTTATTTTTATGCCTTAGGATATATTATTTATTGAGGTTTAAATAAATAAAAATAAAAATAGTATGATAATTTACTTTTTAAAATAAAATAAAAATAATCTAACTATCTTTTTAGTATTTAGATTATAGGTCAATCAGGACAAAATAATTTAATTATTTTTTTAGTATTTTTTCTAGGCCCAATTTAGAGGGAGAAAAAAAATTAAGCGTTGAATCATAACCTTACGTCACTGGCAGGCCAACCATTAGTTACTCCATTTCTCATTGACAGGTGTTGAGGGAGCTCGATTCAGTTCCAATTTCGGGCCAAAAGATTTTTTAAAAATTTAATCGGTAAAATTGTTTCATCCACGAAGTTGTTAAATTAAAAAAAATTGCGACGAAAAGTATCAAAAATATTACAAGATAAGGAGGTAGTTAAAGGCATCTGAAATTTTATAATCTCATTCCTAATATCTCTGAACTCCTGATAACGAATTATTAGGAATCACAAATTTCTTTGAATTGAGCTGAGGCCACTGATTTTTTTTTTTTTAATTATTTGGAGATTAGTATTCACCAGGTAGATTAATGCTTTGGGCAGCTCGACATTGTTATTTTAGTAGTCTCGAATAATAGTTTTATTCATAAACTAAGTTTCAATTTACTTTGAATTCATCGATCTAACCCCTGGACAATATATAATGGTCCTTTAATCAATTATCCTAACTACATCTACAAATTTTATCATATTGCTCCCTGTACCTTGTCCTCTTGCTGTTGGAATCTTCTCCAGGCAGAGTATCCTATCACGACAGATCCGCAAAACCCCTGGACAATATATAATGGTCCAAACTCCACAGTCTCTAGTGTTCTATTTTTCTAATGTTTTGGAAAAGCAAATGCGCTTTTAGATGTGCTATATTTATAATATATGGCGCACACCGGCTACTACCATATTCTAAGTACGTGAGATCATACTTAGTCACACAGAGTCATGTGCCCTTTTACAGCATTCGCTGGTTCTCCTATTATTATAATATCAGATATAATAAATTAATTTTATATCAGATATTAAATAAATAAAATTTAATAATGAAAAAAAAAAAAACTTATTTTTTATTAGTTTATCTAACATCCTCCTCGAATCTCGTGCCAAACTCCCTGTTCACTCTCTAACCAGTCTTCTTCTCTCTTGTTTCGAATGTTTGGCGACAATATCTGCCATCACATATTATGACTGAATCCAAATTCCCGACGATGGCCCCAGCCATCAACCGCAACATGTTTACGAGAAACGCAATGATGCCGACTGCAGATGGGATCTGCGAATTATATGCTTGCGAGAATCACTGCCAGCATTTGTTCCTGTGATTCATCATTCCGGAGAATCAAAGGTACTGCTCGTAAATTCGGACCATTACGTCCCTGTTCTTTTTACTGTTTTTGACGAAGCACGAGTGTGGGAGCACAGAAATGAGATTAGACGTTAGAGGCAATTATGTGGCGAGGAAACAACGGAGCAAACAGGCTCATGGCCACATGTGGGTGCGGTCCGGGCGGAACAACCGAGCTATTCGCCTTTCCTGTTTGGCATGTGGCTGGGCCATCAACTTGCGTGCGTATATCTTCCATGTCGAGTTGTCAGGACTCAGGTGCGACGGAAAGTTTTCAAAAAACACACCACGATCAACAGCGAGATCACAGCGAGATTTCGGAAGGGTGAGACCTGGATGGGCCAACCCGTGCAAAACATTCTGCAATTATATGTAAACAGAACTCAGGGGGCCGAGAAGAGAGCGGTCCCGAGAACAGCCGCAAAACAGTAGTAATATTATGTCGAGGGAATCGAAAAAATATCGAATCGAAATAATATAGTGAACCGGATATCAAACCATCCCAAAAATTTAAATTCATATAAACTCATTGAATATAAACTTTTTTCACGGTATATATATTAGATCCTATTTATTTAATATTTAATATATAATTAATTTATTATACTTGATATAATAATAATATTAGGCTGCAATGACCCGCAGCTTTTCATGTTTATCACCTAATAATGATGCGAAAAGGAGACGGACAAAACTAAAAGATCTCGTCCTCTTGGGATCCTGACACACCCACATTTCCCATATCGCTCGATATTTCTCGTGCGTTTGCATTTTGCAGGTTCGAATAAATTTCCGCTGATGATGATCCGTAAATTTATTCGGTAGAAAACTCATAGCGAATAGCGGACAGCGAGTACCGAAACATTCCGGAATTCCCCAAAAATTAATTAATTAAACGAAGGGCAAAGATTCCATTCCAAACTTAGGCGCCTTAATATACACAAACCGCGCATTCATTACGAGCAATAATTGTCTTCCACACCCACTAATTTATTTATTTATATAATTCCAGGCCTCTTGCTTCCAGCCGCATCCAAACTCGGAATGGAGCTCGACGAACATGCCTTCCTGGAGGAGCTCCTCGCTCTGCGGCGGGACGCGTGGGACGACGGCCTCCCTGGCTGCGGAATCGACGACTTCTTTTCCGGCGGCGACAGCAACTTTGACAGCTTCCGGGAGAACCCGACGGGCGCTATACTCCCGCCCCGCTTCGCTGGATATGAAGGCGTCGATTTGAGTTTCAATTGCTTAAGTGAAGTTTACGAGGCGGTCGCGCCGGGATTTCCTGTGCCGATGCCGGAGTTCCAGGGTTTGTCGGCGGCGATAGGGTCGATGCCGGTTGTCGAGGACGATGGCCGGAGTGCCTGTAAGTTGGAGGCGGCTTGCAGCGGAGATGGATTTCAGGGCACTATTGGCGGCGACGGCGCGAGGGGAGAGAGGAAGAAGAGGAAGGTCGAGGGAATGCCGTCGAAGAATCTCATGGCGGAGCGGCGGCGCCGGAAAAGGCTAAATGATCGGCTCTCCATGCTCCGATCCGTCGTCCCCAAGATAAGCAAGGTAATATATATATATATTTCTCTTTAGTACAAGAGTCTCTGTATTGTTCTGGATTTGTTTGTTTGGCGCTGAAAAGATCGACGCTTTTTGTAGATGGACAGAACGTCAATACTGGGGGACACCATTGATTACATGAAGGAGCTCTTGGAGAAGATCAAGCACTTGCAAGAAGAGATCAAGGAGGGCTCAGAGCAGTCCAATCTGCTGAACATCTTCGAGGAGCTCAACCCCAACGAGATCTTAGTCAGGAACTCGCCCAATGTAGCTTTAAAAACTTTGTATTTTTTTTAAACTATGCACTGTCTTGTTCTTGATTCAGATGCGGTTGGTTGTAGTTTGATGTAGAGAGGAGAGACACTGATACGAGGATCGATATCTCCTGCGCAACGAAGCCAGGGCTGTTGCTGTCGACGGTGAACACACTGGAGGCGCTGGGGCTGGAGATCCAGCAGTGTGTTGTCAGCTGCTTCAGTGACTTTGGAATGCAAGCTTCTTGCTCAGAGGTTAGAGAACGGACAAGTATACCTTTTATTTTCTCTTCCATTTTCGGTATTCTTTGTGTTGCATCTGAGACGTGATTTGATTGATTTAGTATGCGGTTGTGTGCTCAGGACGTGGAGCAGCGAGCAGCGGTGAGCAGCGAGGAGATAAAGCAGGCATTGTTCAGGAATGCTGGGTATGGAGGGAGGTGCATGTAGAAGAGAGAGAGAAATACCAGTATGTGCGTCTCTCTCCGTCCGAGTGATTTTTATGAAGCTTAGAGGTGAGATAGCGAAGGAACTTGTAGAAGATTATGTGCATGAATAAATGCTACTTTCAATAATCAATTTGGTGCTTTTCTTCTTTTACTTGATTTGAATATGATATTGTCATCCATTGAGAAAAACTACATACTTCCTCCCTCAAGCAAATCAATAAAATGAGACTAATTTGTCATGTTGCAAGGCCACACAGTTACAACGATGGCAATTGTTCTATGAATCTGTCGAGTATCAACCGGTGCCCATCCTAATTCTTCCGCCAAAACGAGATCGAGGGCCGTTTAGATGTCCCCAAATTCGTTTAAAATTTGGAATTTTTACGTTTTTGTGCATAAAAGTTTTTTTTTTTTTTTTTCCCCAATACCATTTCTGAAATTTTCAGTTTTTTCTGAAATCATGTAATTTCATAGAAAATAATTTTAAAAAATTTTATAGATTGCGACTTGCATTCACCCCTCCCTTAACATTAATAGCAATTAGTCATCGTTATCATTAACAATTATATGAAAAATTACGGAAATTAGGGTTGTATACAAATCCAAATTTGGGCTAACAAACTGAATAATCATCGAATGTTTTTCCACACATTTTGTTTAATATTTCAATCTAAAGATGGGGCGACCATAGTCAGTTTGCCGAGTCAAAATGCAAGAGTTAATCCACTCGCAATAAGTAGTTGCAGTCTATTTGGTGGTTGACCAATTAAAACGCGGAACCAGCTACGTCCGACTCGATCCACTTCGATCACAACCATGTTCCAGTAATACGCGCGTCACCGTGGTGACCGTCACATCCGGATCTGCTCTTTAACCGTCCATTTCGTTTATAATCCCAAGGCAAGCTTTGCCTCCCGCGAAGCTATGAGTTTTCTCTTTCTGACAGCGACGGGCAACGATGAAAGGAAAGCTCGTCGTCTCCATCGAATGAATTCACTTCTTCTTCCTCCTGGTTTCGAATTTCGTCCAGATACATTCCCAAACCCTCGTCACCGACATGATCCGGATTCAGTGCCGCTTGCCTCCTGGCTTCGCTCCGTCAAGCTCCGGCCGGAGCCCTAGCGCCACACCCCGGTGTCTTCTCGTCTCCGCCAATCCCTCAAATCCCTTCCGATCTCTCTTCCTTCGCCGTCGATCTGTGGCCGTCTCTTGTAAGGCGTCGTCGTCCGACCATCCGCCGGTGGATGGAGACGATGGCGAGCAGTTCCTCGAGGCATTCCTCCTCGTCTCAGGTCCATCCCGATCCTTCTTGGTTTTTAAGTGGGTTTTGTGGAACATTGGTTGTGATCTTGATTACGAACATGTATTTCTCGTTGCTTTGGCGTCGATTTCCTCTTCTTTTGCCGGGCTGGATCTGAAATCTCCCACTGAAACCATAGTTACTGATAGAACTGAGGAAATTTAGTTATGGAAAGGCTTTTATTGAGTGATTTATTGCTGAGAAATGAAAATTTATATCATCAGCATCAATTGTTGTCTATGATTTTTAGATACTATGGCCATCTATGGTTGAATTAATAATGCTGCTGGGAGGAAATGTTAGGGTATGAATGCCAGACTTTCTTGATCAGGCCTTATACTGAATGTCGCAGCAGATAGATCTGTTGATTGAGGCAATGTTGGGTCGTTGATTCTTTTGGTAGGATTTGTAGTGGGTACCTGTACATTCTTCTGCAATCTTTTCTTTTTTCTTCTGAATCTGTCTGTGATTGTTCCAAAGTGAACTTACCTTTTATTTAGATGTACCGCTGTTTGTCAGGGTCTTTTTCTTTAGAAAATAATATTTTGATTCAGTACCTACACATATCCTGCCAGTTAGATTTGCCTCACTTGCTTTACCAAAAAGAGTGGAAACTTCATGTTTGGTATTTACAATAAATGCAGAAACTCTCAGACATTACAACTTCTGGAGGCAGGGTTATGTAGAAGACATGAGATGGCACTCACCTGGTTTGCTCCGCCATTTTTCTAACTGGGAAAAGGGACCAAAGAAGGATGTTGGTTCCCTTGGATATGGGTTTCTTCGTCAATTTCAGAGCCCCACAATTTTTCTCAAAATTGCCTGCGATGAGGATTTGTTGTTGCCATTAGTTGTAGGTATGTAGGTGTCAATTGAGTGCCAGAAACTGTTTTAGGCATTGATTGGTATTAATATTTCTTGATGGGCATCAATCATTTCTTATTTGTTAATGAAGGAGAAAATGCTATTCATAAGCTCATTGACTCTTTGGAGGATGAACATAAGGTATTTTTTTCCCTGTAAATTACCTGTTATTTGAATCCCAGTACTGAATGTTGGCTTGGTGCAGGAATGTCCAGATCAATATCAATTTCTGAAGAATTTAGTTGGGGTTCTTGGATATGAGGTAGGATTTCACATATTTTGATCAGAATTTGGTATGAAAACTATTCTCTGGGTAGGAAGTATTTTTGGCAGTATAGTAATACAAGCTCCCAATCATTAGTTTTAGCAAAATTATTACAAAAAGCCATATAATTATCAGTGGGTTGCTTTGGTCTAGTTGGGCCAGGAAACTGGGACCAAATCTCAAGAGTTTAACTACCTATGCCAAACATTAGAGATCCATATAGTGGCATAGCTCAGAGACGCTTGGCCTAGCAACACATCAGAATGTGTTTTGTATCAGTTCACAATTTTTTTCTGTTAGGAGTATAAATTGTGCTTTTTTGAGACCATGATTTTTTCTATGCAGGTAAAAATGGTGCAGATTACCAAAAGAGTTGTCAATACATATCATGCCAACATTTTGTTTGAGAATCGTGTAAATATGCTTCAGCCTCGTTATATGTCTCGAAATTTGACTAGGATTTAGAACTTTAGAAGTGTTGAATTTCTGCGCAGATTTTAATAATTATAAATGTTAATACGCATAAGGATTCTATATTTTGCAGCTTAACAATAGGATGAATATCCTCAGTATAGATGCACGTCCCTCAGATGCTATAATTGTTGCAAAGCGAGTCAAGGTATTATCTGCAACATGCTTCACCAAACGCCTCTTTTTGTTGCTACTGTTCTCAACATTTTGGCACTGAATGCCAGATAACATGCTTGAAAATTGTTGCTTGGGTAACCTTGCCCTTTTGAAATCTTTGGCTTCAATGCTCTGGTCAAATATCCTTGTTTGATTTGTTATTTACTTTTGTAGTCTTATCAGTATAGAATTTCCCTAATTAATAAGATTTGAACTCATTGATGCAGGCACCAATCTATGTGAGCAAGGAAATTGTATTCAAAGATGCAATAAAAATTCTTTATGGGACCTGGAGAAGAACTGGTTTGAAAACCATTTATGATGTGTCCTTGGACAGGTAGTATTCATTTTCTGTCCGGCTAAATACCAGACTACTGTGCTAAAAGCTTAAAAAACCAACTTGTGTAAGAAGGGTCCACAAGAGTAGTGAACTGATTTTCTGTCTTGAATCACCAACAATATCTTATGCAAAAATGCCGAATTTTGTACGAACTTGTGGCGAACACCAAAACAAAGCCTGTTGGTACTCTATTATTGGTCTGATTTTTCTTTCAGCTTTATGTAGTTAATTTTGCTGCTGTGGCCAACAGGTAAATCTGTATATTCCTCTTAAGGATCAGTGGTAGTCTTATACCTGATTTCTTTTTCTACTTATCATGTGTATAGCAATGGTAGTAAATTATAATATCTTTCTTCCTGATCTCTTGAACATTCATTTGCTAATTGGATTTCTTCTGTTCATTTATGTTTGAGTCTTCTCACCTGCTTGCTAGTTGGTGATTCTTTCAGTGCTGAGGTTGCAGTTATTTCTTCCTCAGTGCAGCAGATGGGCCTGACGCCCTATCAGAGGAGCTTGATTTGATGAGAAAGATGAATTTAGCAGTCATTGAAGAAAGATACAAAGATGCAGGCATGTATTTTAAAACAAATGTCTTGTTAGTTCTTGGGAGGGAATTCAACCTCAACCATAACTCAGAAGTTCAATGTTGGATGAGCTGACATACAACATCCTTTCTTGTAGCTATGTGGAGAGACAAGCTCACTAAGCTTCAGAATCCTACAGATCTTTAGCTTTATTAGTGGTAAGGATCAGACATTATCAATAGTAAAAATTGTTTGCATCATGTGCTTTACTCATCATTAAAACCACTGATCTCACCTATCTTTTATGTTTGTTAATGTTGAAGAAATTATTTTTGCATTGACAGTGGTGAGCTATTTAGCTTTCATTTACTTTGGTGACCATTCCAGGGATTTGTTTCTTATGTTCTGATATGTTTGCATTCTTTGCTGCGAAAAGCCTATGTAATGCAATTTGTGCAGTAGGATACTGAAACAAAATGATTTCTCAAATGCCGTTATTATTGCTCATTCACAAAACCACAGGCACGAAGAAAAGGTAAAAACTTGATATGAAACATGTGGCAACACCAAGATGGTTATTAGGCTTATGTTGCTCCCTATTTTTTACCAGGTTCATTTCTGCATATCTATTTGATGCTGTTCTCAGCATATGGGAGCGAGAAGGTGGAAAAAGGGACCTGTTGGAGTTGGTTCGGAAATGATTTGGGAAATCAGACTTCAAAATCAAAAACCTGCTCTCCATACCTTTGCTGTTTGGTCTTGGAGGTATTTTGACCTTAATAGGATTTTGGGTATTACATATGTTGGAAATTTTATTTAAATTCATTTTACATTGATAAGAATTCAATTTGCAACTAAATTAGTAATACTAGTTTAAGAACACATTGTAAACTTCACTCAGGTTCAAACTAAGGAAACTAGTGTCAAAAACTCAACGCAAATGTACAACAATCCCGAGAAGCTCATTTTAAGATTTTACACTGGACCAGCTATTTGGGCTGAGCTGATAACCCGCAAAGTTATTTTACCAGTCAAACAAGCAAAATATATACCAACACAGAATATACAGTCAAATAAGGTCCAAATTGATTTCGAGCCTATACGTGGGTCAAAGCTCAAGATGAACCTCCACTAGCTCGTCTCCACCTCACAAGATCAAGACTCGAGAGAAAGCAAAATTGCATACAAAGTAAAAACATAAAAAAATCAAAAATCAAAAGCCAAACTTAAAACCAAGGCATCCACCAGATGTACATCTTTCCAAGGTTTTTGTGCGAGACAGCTTCAGCTATCAAGCGCCGTGCCTGCCCTTCAACTGCAAAAGGCAGAGATGGTGCCGCACCAACGCCAACCACAACTCCTTGAAGCCGCGCTTTGATGTTGCTGATGGCCCTCTGAAAATTTAGAAGTTCCAGCTTTCATATACTATCACGCCCAAGTTTCAATAACATTTAATAAAATACGAGTACAAAAGCGAAAGAGAGAGAGAGGGACAGACATATAGAAGAAAAGAGACTATCAGGGTTTTATTGACCTGAGCGTGGGGATTTTGAACCTCAACTCCGCTGGACTTGTGAGATTTCGTCCACTCGACAAGGGGGTCATGGATGAATGTCTCAAGAACACTCATAAGAGTCTCTCTGTGTGTTCTCAGTACTGACAGCGTGATCTCACAGACCCTCAGAAAGATGCCTTCATATCCAGTGATGCCCAAACCATCAATCATGTTCTGCCATTGGTGAGCAAGTAAAAACAAGTAGATAAATAAATAAATAAACAATGTCAAGAGGAGATAAAAATAGACAAATTAATAAATAAAAAGAACAAACAAACATGAAATCGTTCTGTGCCTAGAGTTCCTTACCTGGGTAAGCCTGAAAGGCACCAACTCAGGCTTCTCCAATTGCAAGCCCTTGTCAAATAAGCAGCTGAAATCTACATGAATAGTGTCACCAGTGGTGGAATCAAAAAGGATATTCTCACCATGCCGATCACCCAGCCCTACAATATGTCCGACCATGGACCACACAGCAGATGTGTGAGCATAAGCAACCCTAGCCCGGAACCAAGCAGCTGGCTCAGAGAAAGTAGACAAAAACCACTTGTGGAAAACTGGAGGGAACATTGGAAGGATTTTTGACCTAAGCATCTCATCTTCGGGCATCTTACCCATCCACTGATCATAAATCCTCTTGATCAATGGGTGAGTCTTCTGGCGATCAAACTTCCCACAAGCAACGTAGATGTCTTGAAGAATTTGTCGAAGCCCACGAGTGTGGGGCACCCATTCTACCATTCCACAATCCTCTGTGAACGGGATCACCGCAAAAGTACGAATGTACAGCTTCCTCCTGCGACTTTCAGGGAATTTAGAAAGCAAGCGGTTGATCATTGCAGTGAATTCCATCATGCGAGCATCCTTCCTAAGATCATCCTTTGGCTTGCAGAGAAAAGGGTACTGAGCCCCATCACTACCAAGAAGGACCACCTGAATTTTGCAAGATTTAACATCACCATTTCGAATTGGATAAAGGGAACAATAAAATTGAAACTGTAGCAAAACTTAATTGAAAAAAATGTCCCCTAGTTAGCCTTTCAAAAGAATACCAATGGTCAACAAATATCTTTAGTTACAAAAGAAAAATATTGCAGAGAAACACGAAAGTCAATTCAAATCTGCTTTAACTGAAGAGAGTAGAATGATTTTCTCCTCTAGGATGAAGATCCAATATGTACTCCATCCCACAAGAAAACACAAACCTTTTATGCTTATAAACATTACACAATAAGAACAAGGCAAGAATGGTTTGAGAATTTACAGATACCTCGATTCAAGGAACAAATATGATATGTGATTATGAAGAAATGCTCTATATATGATTATGACATCTACACTATCTAATGTTGGTTGTCTTCGAGGACCATGGTTTATAATTATTGCTATGACCCACATCCTATCATATTAAACTACAAAATTTTTCTTGCACAATCTACTTATTCGATTCTATTATACCCTTTTCAGATCCCTCTGCAGGCCTTAAAAAAGTGAAGTGAAGCACAAAGAAGAAATAATCCTGAATCACCTTCTTAGGTCGCTGTAGAGATGTAAGAATTTCAGCCTCATCTGCTATTCCATCTATCGTGACATGATCAAAATCTGAGAAAATATTAAAATTGGGTGAGTCTGATAGACTTGCATCACAAGATGGCAATGTTACAGTGAGAGCTTGCTGAAGGGGCATTATAATTCCAAGTGGCATCATCCGTTTTAATGCACTGAATTCAGTCAGGATATTGATTGTCCTTGCTTTTGGTTGCCCAGGATGAAAGCATAGCTTGATCAGATGATCAATTAGAGTGGCAAACTGGAGAAATAATTTATTATTATCTTTCACATGCCGACTCCCTTTTCTTGCTGCTTGGATAATTTCAGCTGCAGCATCACGCCGTGCAGCAACAGTTGACTTCGACACTGCAGCCATCATCCAAAGAGCCTGCTGTGGATACTCTTGCAAGACTGATGTAATGATATGCTTGACAATTCGAACAATCTCCTCATTTTGGTGGCATATGCGGGAGACCAACTGAGAGAGAACTGTCAGCCACTGATACGGCGGAAGATCCTTGAGGCAACCACGCATGATGCTCAAGACCTGAAAAATGGAAATCAGAACTATGAAGTAACAAAGCAAAGCATTAACTCCAAAAAATGAAGTGCTACCCTTGTATGAACAGCTTTTAAAGCCTTGTTGGATGGTGGGCCAGCCCTGTGATACCAGCTACCAAATTCAAACCAAAGGGTTAACAATCTTGGTAGAGCTTGAAAAAGATTTTTATGACCTCTGTGAAGCCCTTTTGCATAAAACAGTAGAACATCGGGAAGGTAAGACCACCAAGGCTTCTCTTCGGCAGTGGAACTGAAAGAACTACTAGCACCAGAAGATGATATTGCCCCATGTCCAGACCGAATTCCCCCCTGGTTATCTTCCTGCCGTTTCCTTGCATCAACAAGCAAATCATCACAGTATTTAGCCATAAAGAAATACCCCTTCTCCCATTTGGGTTGCAATTCTCTGACTCTAGAATAGAGGTTAATGATGTCTTCCTTATGCTTCTGACCTGTGTGATGGATCCATCTAGTGTATAAGAGAATAGTTTTACCAACGTCGTGATTCTCTTTTGATGGTTGTGTGGCACAAAAAGAAGGTGGATTTGGCAGAGAAAGTGAAAGGCTAGTAAGTGATGAGATCGCAGCAGGTCCCACAACTTCCACAGGCATGTCGAGAAGTGACTGTTGCAATTCAGCTATCGCACAATCAGATTTTCTAGTGCTCCAAAGAAGCTTTGCCTTTTCCATGTGAACTTTCGGAGCACCTGAAGATTGTGCTTCTAATACTGCTCTGTTAGCTGTTTCATAGTGACCTGCAGAGCGACACCACTTTGCATATTGAAGCCAACAATTCCCAACTTGAGCACCCATATCATTGGCACTGAAAACTAATCGGCGAAGAGCTAGCAGTGGCTCTCTTGCCCAAAGGGATGGTTGCGTATAACGGAGACGATTATCCCAGTCCTTTATTAGTTTTGAAAATGCCAAGTCATCTATACTAAATTTTTTTTCAAGAAATGACTCATCCCCTAGAAGAGCATGGAAGTCCTCTAATTCACATAACATATGAAGTTTTACCACAAATGGATATGCACGCATATAGGAATCCATTCCTGCAGCTGCCAGAGGGGCAAGCAATGCTTGTTTAGATTGTGCAATTCTCTCGGCAACAAGAAACTGATCTCTCTTCATCATTGCCTGGATAATCTTGGCAAGGCCCAAGTCAAACGAAGCATTGCTCTCAGTATTGCTACAAACTAGACCCTCTTCATCTGCAACAGAAAGATATTCATCCATCAGATCCCATCTCCCTAGCCTCCAAGCAGCCTGCACCCCTTGCATGCTCCATGTCTTCTTGTATTGAGGTATCCTACAAATCAAACCATCCACATGAGTAACCATAGCCTGAAGGTGGCACATGTTCAGCAAACAGTTGACAACATCTGAGTGTCTCTCAACAGAAGAAGGCTCCATCTGTAAAGCCTTTTCACAGGATGTCAATGCTTCGGCCCAGTTTCCTGCTTTTACATTGATTACAAGCTGATCTTGCAGGTTTGATGATTTCCGGAGGTTTGCAAAACCAGAAAGACCATCAGGTTCATCTAAACCACTATATATTTCCATCAAAAATGAGATATCTTCATCCACAAATATGCCACTAGTCTCAGCAGCTGGGTTAAAAGAACCTGACTTATCCCGGACATATGACTCGAAGTACATTAAAGCACGAGCATGGGCCTGACAACGAAAGGATGCCTTGGCAAGGGTGACTTTAGGTATGGCAGACAATAGCCCAGAAACATTACTGCATTGTACAAAGAGCTGCTGTGGGTCCAAAGGAGGATCCAATTCACTTTTTATCCTGAGGTTTTGCTTTGACACTGAAGTTTGGGTAGACTGATTCAATGCAATCTGTAGTTTGAGATCATCAACCCATTGCCCAAGATTATCAAGTAAAGTAAACACCGCCTGGATGCAAACCTCACTCTGTCCCCCAAGGATACCATGAACAACAGCTCCATTGTTGTCTGAAGCTACAGCATTAAGAACAGATAGTATCTCTTCAGTTATGCTATTACGTGCCTCTGAGCTACCATGGCAGACAGCATTTAATACTAGATAAGGTAGAAGATAAAGAGCTGTTTGCATGTCATGGCGAACTATCGCACGACATGCACTAAAAATACCAGAGCGTGAACCAGTTGCATGAGCAGTTAACTTTCTGATCCAAAAGAATATCCACCTTCTGAATGACATAGACGGATGATAAATGGGGCCAGGAGATGTCGAGTCAATTACACTAGGAAGTTGAAACCTTGACGTCAAGCATGGGGCAATAATTTCCTTCACATAATTGGAAAAGCGATCCCACAATCTCTGACCTCTCTTTCTAGTCTCACTCGATTCAGTGGCACCTCCACCATCAAAGACCTTTGTATGCTCCTTGTTTATGCTTTCATCAAGCGCTGCTTGGCAACCTGCCATTTTGAGAAGCTCCTGTATGGCCAACGCAGCCGAATCCTGAACAATGGTATCAGAAGCAGCTCTAAATGCCCTTGCTAAGTGCTTATGGATCAACTCAAAGATAAGATCATCATCAGAGCATTCAATCTTGAAACGTTCAATGTATATTCCCTTAAACTTAGCAGGGTCTACTGCACCAAGCGCTCCTAGGCAATCGGCACAGACTAATTTCAACATTTGCCCAACAGCTGTTCTTGATTCCTCTGCACACCCTCTAAGTAAAGATATGATTAAGGAGCTTACTACATTAAGATCAGCAATGGACTCACCAGAAATAAGCAGAGTGACATCTTCTCTTTTCAAGTTTAGCAATTTGCTTAACTCACAAGCCATCATATATCTCACATTTAAACTCTCATGGTTCAGACCATCAACAGCATCTTGTAATTGATCTCGAAGCGTCATTGATCCCCTTGCTTCCTGTATTACTTTGTTTACACCTGATAATGCTGGTATACTAGGTAACAGTGGGAGCTCCCGAATCTGCTGCTTCAGTATCAGGCTGTTCTCAACAACAAGATCCTCCAAAATTTGAACCATCTTGTTCAAATGCCTAGTAGGACATTGTCTACAACGTTCTAAAGATGGAATAAAGGCGGCCACAACTTGAGAGATCACATGTTTAGTGCTCGAAGGTGAAATTTTAGCCAACTGATTAATAAAGAAATGTAATACAGCAAGACCCTCAGCTTGAAGTGCTTCTTTATCAATTGCATGCATTAGAAGAACCATAATTTTGGGCAGATACATGCTGAGATAAGAGCCCATCATCTCAATCAACTTTTCTATACGCTTCAATGCCTGCTTCTGCGACAAGAGGTCATCAGAGTGAAGCATTTTCCTATCAATACTATTCAGCAGACCAACAAAATGATTCTTCAGAAACCCAGGAAGATCATCAGAGCCTGTCAATATTGTAGCCACCTGTTGGATCATCTCTGGAATTCTTGTGGTTCTGAAAGAAATAAAGAAAGCATCAACATCCATAAAGAGCAGATAAAGTAAGAATTTAGTGAGTAATGCAGATCTTTCATACAAACATGGCATAAGAGCAATACCTTCTGTCAATCTCCTCCGTATTTCCATCACCAGGAAAACATAGAAGTTCATCTAGGAGTGCAGGCAAAGCAGCTGAAAAAATCTCTCTATTGTCAGATCCTGTTTTTACATGATAAAATTGCAAAACTGAGGGTAATTCCTGCCCATCCGCATGAAGAAGAGCAAAAGCTAGCACTTTTGGCAACCAGTTGACAACCAATGGCACCAGATCTGAGTTCAAATGGATTGCCAACTCATGCAATGTGGTTACCGCTTGATGATTATTCCTTTGTGAAACCACAAGCTTTGGAATAATAAAAGGAATCATTCTCCTAATAAGCTCCTCAGTCCTGATGCCAACAACAGACTCTGCAAATTCTCTTATGATGGCTGGCCGGCTGACAAGCCTTGAACATAGATACTCAAAGAGTTCATCTCGAATATGATAATATTTTGAGAGGATAAGTTCAAAACCACTTCTAAGATGGAAGAAGCATGACCTTTTTATTAAGTTTGATGCTGTTTTTCTTACAATCGTATGTTGACTATCAAGCTGATCAATGAACAAGATAAGTGCATATAGGAAAAGCTGACTATTGATATCAGCAGCATTCATTATCTCAGCTACAGATCCCAGAAGAGTCTCAAAAATTTGTGGATCTTCTGTTCCTGACAAAGCATGTTTCACTTTGTCTAAAAATTTTTGCTCTTTTGAGTTGCCACTTGTCTCGCAATCCATAAATAAATACTCCAAAACATGGCCCTGAAGGAAGCAATATATTTCAGAAGAAAATGCTTCTCTAACTGCCTTTATTTTGTGGAGCAGCAAATAGTCAATGCATTTGATCCATTGCATTCTTGTTTCAAGTATCATGTCCTGAGTTGAATGTCTAAGAATTCGCGGCATTACTCGAATGCAAGCAAGTACCAGCTCCTCTGATGACTCTTTATAAACAAGCTCAAAGAAAATATGGTGTAGATTAACAAAATCAAATTCAGCACCAACACTCGAGCATTGCAGCTTGGGCATGCTGACACTATGACATCGCTCTAGTTTGAGCACCGCAGATTTATTGCACATGGGACACCAGAATCCTCTCAATAGAATATCCAATGTGGTAACATGCATTTCATAATGATCACTTAAAAACAGCTTGCAAGGACTCCTATCATCATCCAAAAGTTGAGTAATGTCATGAAGACATGACAAGTAGCCAACCGAAAAAATGACAACTTTACAAACTTGATCATCACTGTCCTGAACCAATTCCCTGGGAAATTAGCAACAAGATAATGTCACCAATAGTAAATTAAGACGAAGACACATTTCCCAAAAAAGGTTATACAAGCCTGCATCACCAGTGCCACGTTCCAGGTGGCATTTCTACACTTTTTGAGATTTAAATTTCTTTCTCAAGAAAAAAGTAATCCTTTTTTTTTTCATTCTATACACAGAAATTCATGAGGAACAACTCCAATCTTGTTCTGACAATACAAAATATAAACCAACTCAAGGGTAGCATAAAATCCACAAACAACAAAATACACAGAAGCACCTATTACAATTCAACACCATGCTATAAGCTTCTATCAACCATATCCATCTTAAGAAATCCATCACAGCCACTAGGGATGCAGCTAAGTTGGATTAGCCCAAAACAATATCCAAACCCAGCCCAATCAGACCAATCCTGACCAGTGTTTTTACAAATACCCACTGACAATTTTTTCTTCCATTTCAACCACTCAAAACTTTCAAATCAGTCCCTGCTTTTCAAAAGAATTATTTTTGAGCCTTTCTGATTAAGAAACTATTCCCTTCTCCGACTTGCTTCATTCTCACTAACTCAGGATACCCACTAAAGCTATCAAAACTAACATCCTTTTCCAAGCTCAAAAAATGAAGAGAACAAGAATATAAAGAAGATGATGGTCATCGTGGTGGCAATCAACCTCAACCTAAAAAAATTTTACTGAAAAAAGGCTAAATGCAATAAGAGAAAGAGTTAATTTTCAAATAAAAACTAAAATTCATAAGAAATGAAAAAAAATGAGATTTTTGAGAAGACATACACAAATTTTACTTAGTGAGAACTAAATGTGAAAACAACATAAACAAAACTTAAATAATACATGAAAATAAATTTTCAAACGTCAGTAAGAAATGGATAGATATTAGACAAGAAATCACATATTTTCAACAGAAAAAAATTAATTTTCGAAAAGATAGAGAAAATGTAAATTTTGATATAAGGCGTTTTTTCATCAAACCTTGGTTCTACCATTGATAGCCTTGTCAAGACAAGGAACAAATGATAGAAAAAGTTTTGCATTATTTAGATAATAAATAAAATATGGCATGAAGTTTTAAGAGAGCACAGCAGCTAAAGTAACAGTATAGTTCTCACCTTTTCAGATTTACAGTGTATTTCATATAAGGTAAATTTTAAAAGGTGAGAACTAAATTTTAAGACATCTAATATGAAATTTTTAAAAACTAAAAAAAAATCTTGAACTAACATAAAATAGAAAGCAAAGAATTGTACTAAATTTTAAAGAATTATACATTTTCAAAAAATTGTAAAAATTTGTCCAATCAAGAAAATATAGATTTCGAAAAGCAATAATTTAATTTTAATGAGATATAGCAAACATTGAAGACAAGGAAACTAATAGTTCTGAAAATAAAAAGAACAAAATTTAATGGGGAAAATCTCAATATTACAGGAGAAACAATTAATTTTCAAGAAAAGAACTTAATGTTGAAGAGAAATAAAGAATATGAATTTTTGAAAAGATATTACACAAAATTTAAAGGGTGATGAGAACTAAATGTCAAAGACATAAATCTAAAGCTAAATACTGGCAAAAAAATATTGTAAAGGTTTAAACTAAAAGTCTAAACCATAGAGGCTTACAAGAAACATTAAAAGGATATTACTAGAACAGTTAGACAAGGAAAAAAATGACAAGAAAACAAGAGTTTGCTTTCAAGCAATATCTGAACATTACCACCTTCTTTATCATCTACTTCATCATCTTTATCTTCTACAGACCAAAATTGGCAAAGGACAAACCATGCCAACAGACTCTAACCCTCCCCCTTTTTTATCTTCTACTTCATCCTTTTTTTTTTTTTTTTGCCAATACGAGGTTTGGAGTGTATTCTCTTCATTTCCTTAGGTTACAGTGGTTTTTCCATAAAAAATTGAAATTTAAAAATAAAAAACAAAGGCTAGATGGCTGAAGGGGAAGGAAAATTTTCACCAACGGGCATGGATAATTTTTCCTAAAATCAGCCCCAAAGTTAGTCAAATTTTAACCAAAATCTACAGCAAAAACATATTATTTGTATGAAAGCATCAAAAATAAGTAACTGTAAAGTAAATACATACAACTAGGAAGCATTCTAGGAAGCCTTATTTACTTACTTCAGTCTTTTGCACATACTTGCCAGCAGATTGTAACCTGAGTAGAAGATAATCACAGGCATTAATATAACGGCTTCAGCTCGAACTACTTCAGCTTCATCACAAAGAGACAGGTCAAGAAATTCAAGGTTGCACTCAATGAATGACTCCATGCCTATGGTGGAGAAAACTTGAAGAGAAATACATCTTAGCTTCTGCATAAGATGAGCTTCTGGAACAACAAAGTGGTCATCCCATGCTAATTTTAGCAACCCTACAAGATCTGAATATCTCACATAGTCACAGCTAATGCTTGCTATGTCATTTGGGGGATCAACATCAAGAAATAACTTCATCCTCGTGCGATGGAAGCCTGCATTATATATATGGTTCAATGAATTCTATGGCACTGCAAAATGGCACAATGAGTTCACAGTTCAGAAAAAGACCACAAAGCTGAAATTATTTAGAACTAACATATGTCAATGATGAAGCACACAGTGACCACTTTATCATGTCCTAGCATCATCATAGGCCACACTCCACAGTGACGAGACCAACTTACATGCATGTGGTAAAACACAAGCATATGAGTTGACTACATTTATTTTTCTAAGAAAAGGTTGTGACGAAAAATATTTTTCATAGAACTGAACCTCATAGCTTGAAAAATAATTTATGCCAAACACATTAACCTTACAGGAGGAAAATGCTTCTATTCAGATGAAGCAAAAAGGCAGTTGTTCCATGTGAAGGCCAGTCCTTCTAACAATTTCTAAGTGCACACTTTTTAAGTTTGAAACATGAAGCTACAAGAAAGGATGCTATAGTTTAGTTGTAATCAATTGTGTAGTAAATGAAGAACTACAAAGTTGGGCAGTGAAGGCCATAAGATGAAGCAGGCAAGATCTCACCTTTTAATAATAGTATACTGCGAACTGCTTCAAGGTATATGGACAAATCAAATGGAAGCAAGATTCTTTCTTTTATCTACAGACATCAATAGAAAGTTAGGGAGATAGAGTATGAAAATAAAATTAATGAAGTAACATCGTTACAAACTCCTCTAACTTTTGTTTACCTGCCTGGATATCCAAGGTATCCAGGAAAGGACTTGACGAAAGATTTCAATGGACAGGCTGACTTCAGGATAATCATGGAAAGCAAAACAAAGCATGCTAAGAGCCACTATTGCACTTTCTGGCTTCAAGGGAGAAGCAATGCAGTTTTCAGATCTCAGGAGGCCCACAAACACGCAAAGTGATTGCTGCAGTTCATAAGCATATTCTCCATCAGATTTGCATTCCAATAAACCAGCAAAGTCACTATCTTGTAGCACTTCATCTTGGGGTAACAACTTATTTTCTGCTGTCTTTTGACGTTTACATGGAGAATTGCCATTATTCCTAGCAGATCTTTTCATACCAACTTTTTGGACAGCAGATTCTTCACCATCTCCTGATATGCTTCTTCCACTATCAAAACTAAGCTCTTTCAAACAGTCAGCACCAACAAAATCAATTACTACTCTGATGCAATTGATTAATGGCAAACATGGCTTCGGAGACAACAGCAAATTCAATATGATTTCTGGCCTCCATATATGTGGTGGGCAAATTTTAACAACCCTCGTGTACGCACCGCACATCACTACCTAAAAAGCTTCACAATCAGTATCTTCCACACTACAGAAGTTTGGCATCTAGACAATTTTCTGGATGAATAGAACAAGAAAATAAGACATTCAAACCTGAAGTTCAGAGCTTTCAGTGTTGTGAATTGATTTAAAAAACACATTGATTATGTCACCGGCTATAGATTCAATGAGTTCATCCTGACAGTTTGAGAACATTACATGAAGACACATGCCTAAAGATGAATCATAAGTTGCATTTCTGCAATAAACACAACTGTCATTATTTCTTAGGACATGATTAGATAATGTACAACAAAATGCAAAATAAACAAAAACATAGGACAAGCAAATGCAATATCCCACATATACAAGATATCTGGTGTCCGATGGAAATCTGAGATTTATATCACATTAGGGCCAGTCAATTCCTGCAGAGCCAAACATGGATATAGAACACATTGTACCTGATTGTGGCAGGCTCATTATCATTGTTAGCCAATATGCATAAGATAGACCTGACGATCATTTCAACAGGTACAATATGCACATTTATAACTGTTCCAACGACACATGCAAAATCAAAGCAAGCCTGCCAACAGAGCACAAATCAGAAAACCAACAAATTTTCAAAAATAGACATCCAAAGAGGGGAGAAAAAAAAACAATCATTACTAGAAAAGGCCTCCAAAAGTAATAAAGCGCTCCACTATTCACTGACCATGCGCAGAGCTGCATCTCCATAGCACAACAGAGAACAAGCAGCAGATACAAATGTGTCATCAACCAGCCCCTCCAGATACAATGTTCCCTCGGTCAAGAACTTGCTAACAAGTTTGATCAAGGCTGTGGCAAAAGGCTGCCACCTCGATTCACTAGTGAGCTTCACCAGAACCCCTGGACCATCCGAGGGACAACAGCAAGCTGGCAACTCACCAAAAAGAGCTGGGGTTTCGGACACCGCAGCAAAAGACCCACAAAAACACTTCAACGTGACTTCAATAGAAGGAACGGCATCTGATCTGTTCTGATGGAGCAATGCAATATATAGAACATCTACGAATTATAAAGAGATCAGAAGATGACCTAATCAAACACGATCCATATGGTTTTGGAAAGAATCATGTACCTTTGATCGCGAGTTTCACATCCATAAAGAACTGGCAGTAGGCTTCGCGGTCGCCAGTGCGGAGGAGGGAGAGAAGGGACGAAACAGTGTCGAAGATAACTCCGTGGCGAGCTCTGCAAGAAGGGATCAAGAAGTATTAGGGTTTAAATTTGGGGAGGGAATCGGAGATCGGAAGTTAGGGTAAGGACGGAGACCGGAAATCGGGCTCGGCGAGGAAGGGGAGGATGCGGCCAACAGCGGGAAGAACGGCCGCGGCGCGACCGTGGAAGAAGACACCGGGGAACTTGCGGGCGGTGTGGGAGAGCAGCTTCAGGACGGCCGTGACCTCCCGTTCTTTCGCTGCTAGAATCTGCCGTGAGAGCAAGATAAAGAGAGAAAGAACCGGCGGAGTGAGAGGTAGAGAGATGAGGTACCGGTGGAGGAGGGGAGAACGTAGGCTTGAAGGAGATTGGGGAGGACGGTGCGGAACTTGATCTCGAGAGGGTCCTCGCCGGAGGCGGCGGCGGAAGGGGAGGAGGATGAGGCGATCCGCTCCCTGAGCTCGTGGATCAGGCTGGAGAGGTTCGCCATTTGGGCGGCGAGGGGAAACCCTCGCCACTCTCGCACTGTCTCCGAGAGAGGGACGAGCCAAGATTTCCCTCCGGTTTTCGAAATTGGGGGAGAAGCGGAAGAATGGTCCGGAGTCGAGACATTGCGGGGAATACATTTTAGAGAGTTTTGCATAAAACACCCATGTTTTCGCTCAAATTTCGAAATGTGACCTGACATTTGTAGTTTCTATGATATAAAACAGGTGTTCGTTAAAAAGATAAATTGCAACACAAAAACCCTTTTCACAAACTGCTTTCACTCGTTTTCAAAAACAGGGATCGTCGGCGCCACGCCCTCGGCGCCATGCCCCCACCGCACATATTAACCCGACTTTGAATCCTACTTTGGATAAAATTTTATTTTTTAATACTCTAAGTACTTTTTTATTTTTTGAAAAAATTAATAATTTTTTAAATATATATGTATATAAAACAATTTTATATTTTTTAAAACAAATTAATTTAATATAATCTAACTATTCTCATAAAGAAGGTGAAAAAATAAATTTTTGTTTGGACAATTATACTCTTAATTATGGTAAGGACAATAAAACTCATTTTAAATTATTATATTTTAATTTACTTAAAATGATATTTTATAATTTTGTCTAATTCTCATTATTTAACAATCAATATATATTATAGATAATATTTTTATCTTTAGATTTTTATTACTTAAAAATATATTTATAACTTTTAATTAATTGTTTCCTTTTTATTTCAATAGAGATTTTTTTTTGCCATTATCATTTATGGTTTTCTATTGAGGACAGAGATGTTTTTTATTTTATCCATGAAGTCAACATTTCCTATTTAGGATATAGCTTTTTTTTTATTTCATTCTTTTCTTGACAATTCTTTTAATAAATTCATGATTTACTATTTGAATTTTTTATATATATTTTGTCCTCTCAAATTAAGTTTTGGTAAAGGAGAAATAATAAAATGAAAAAGTGAGCAACCCATGAAAGTGCTACAGCCATTAAATCCATTTCCTTGCTAAGTTATTATCACTCTTTTCCCATTCTTGATTTTCTTGATTTTGAGATTGTTGATGATAGGATTCTTAGATGACGCAGTTACCATGACAACGCTTTTGTTGCTTGTAGTGCACTTCATATTGCGAACAAGCTGAATACGTCGATACATGTCCCTTGGCTTTTTTCGAGAATCAGGTTAGAAAATTTTCCTTTTTTCTTTTTGCTTTTGAATCGAAGTGCTATGCGAATAGATAAAAAAAGAAAATTTTTCGTGGATATTGATGAACATGTGGATAGTCTATTCGAAATTCAGATTTCGGCAATGATACTTGGGTTGATTGGTTCTGGAAGTATAAGTTGCAGACAAGGAGAAAGATTTGGTGTTAATGAAGTTATCTTAATGCTTCTAGATTCTCGTATTGTGATAATTATTGGTAACGAAAAATGCATTTATATTTTGGAATAAAGTGATGGATGTGAATTTTGTTTGCAGCTTTTCTGAATGAGTTTACAAACCAGATAAGTTTGGTGGCCTTTGGCTACTCGATTTTTGCCATTCCACTTGTCAACATAATTTGAATATTTAGTTTACAGGACATTTTCTTTTTGATCTGGAATATGTAGAGGTTATAAATTTAGTATTTAAGAAATCATATCTAGGAATAACGAATGATTGTGTTTTGTTGGATCAAGTGTGTTCTGGCCTTGGTTTACAATATTAAATAATAGGAGTCATTCTCGTAATCATCATCCAACTCCATGAATGCTGAAGCAGGTCAGATTTTGTTAGTGAGCTATTTGCAATTCCTTTGTTTTTTCCCACAGAAATAGTTCAGTATCATCTACCAACCAATTCAACAGACATGAGTATTATCACATTGTTGATCAGAATTCTGTTAACTGCATTAGTCTGTCTTTGGAAATCTATTGGGCATGAAATGTGAAATATATATATTGACTTAGAATAGTTCATGAATCTGTGCGAAACCCTTACATAGCTTTGCTTCCAGTTTCAGTGTTCTTTATTGTATGTATTTGTCAAAGAAGTTTGGAGCAAGATGTAGTGCTGAGGTTGTTCGCTTATTCATGACAAATCGCCTAAAATGATTATTTAGTTTTCTCTATTCTAATGGCAGGCCCCCAAATTGGAGGGTTTTTTATGGATGTTTGTTGAGTTTAGGGCAATATTTTGAAGATGAGGCCTGCCGGTTGTATAGCTCAGAGTAAGAGGCAGCCAAAAAAAAAAAATATCGTGACAATATATTAAGTAATTCCGGGAATTTAGGTCAGGGTATGAGCACCCTATATGAAGCAGGGAAGTTGAACTGTTTTGAGGAAAAGTAACCCATGGAAATTGATGGAATATAATGAGACTCATAGGTGGGAAAATAAAGACATAGATTTCTTTTGCAAAGCGTAGAAGAATTAGTGGAAGAACCAAAATAATCTGAATGACTTGTAGAAGCTATTTGAAGTTGTTAAAAATGAACTGTGAATTGGATTTTTCTTATTGAGAATAATCCAGGTTTACAGACTCTGCTTGTTGCATCTTTGCATAAGATTCATGCTGAACTTGTAAATTGTTCTTGCTTCTTGCCGTTGTTGCATATGTTATTGATAGTTTGAGTGGGATTGGAGTATTTCTGCGGCCAGACAGCAAGGGTCATATATGCTCCGTGAAACAGGAATGGTGGTATAATGCAGCAACAGAGAACTTGCCCAAAACATCCATTATAGATGATATTGTGCAATTCGCTGTGAAAACCATTGGGAACTTCTCATTGTCTTCTTTTAATTCTGGTTTTGGATATTCGAAAACTGATAGAGCTGCAAGAACTTCTAGCACTAATTAACATCATAATGAGGTTTACCAAGTAACCAGAAAATCTTACTATGAGTTCCTTACATCTCATACATAATCTTTTCCTGCTCTTTCAGTACGGGTGCATAAAAAGAGTCACCGGTGCACTTGTCTTCTTCGTCAATGGATTTCCCAGTGCCAGATGCTGGCTCAGCCTTGAGCTCTGATGAATGGAAAAGCATGGTTGGTCCTTTGCTTGGAAAGAATTGGGAAACGGAGGGAGAGTCGCTGCTCTACGTTGAATAATTAATGTGGCTATAGATAACATAATAAATATCAAACTTATGAACAGTTGCAATTATGTAGATATTATATTAGCAGTCGCTTGAGCAATATCTCGTCGCTATTGTTTTTATAAGAATCTTGGTGCTAATAATGTTGTTTTCTCGCTTGTCATGCTAAAAATCAAGATAAATTGATAGTGGATTTCTCTGTTACGAAAAAGAAACCTTGACTTTAACTATCTTTCGTTTGTTTTTTTCCAATCCAGTCAGCCCGACTCTAAACTCTAAAAGTCTCTGACCACAATAGAATAGCAAGTTTAATCTAGTTTCTGATTGATTTTGGGATCACTTGTACTTGGACAATGAGTCTACTTCTTGTAACAAACAAAATTTGAATGTCATGCATAAAAAGAACTAAGACAGGGTGCTATCTGCAAAAACCTAAAAGAGCCAGACGTTTACCTTTTGCGAAGTTTCAATTTTTTCAGAAATCTAGGTCTTCGTCCGCGTTATGAATATTTAGCGACGACCGCGACTTCGACGAAAGAACCCGCAAATGCGAAGAAAAGAATACCAAGAAGTCTCCGCCATGGCGCCACCACATTCGACGAAGTCCTTCCACGCCAACGGCGACACCACCTGCCCCTCCGTCGCTTTCCACAGTCCACCTCCCCCCGCTGACCTCCAAGACTCCACCTTTCCCTCAAAAACCCCCTCTTCCCCAATGCCCCCACCTCTCTCATCATCCCTTCTCTTCCTCCAATGGGCCCTTCCCCTCTTCTTTTATTATTCTTCTTCTTCTTCCTCACTCCCGCTCGCTCCATCGCCGGCGGCGCCACCTTCGGCTTCGACATCCACCACCGCTACTCCGACTCCGTGCGCAGGTGGGCCGGCGCCGCCGCGGGGCACTTCCCGGAGAAGGGAAGCTTGCAGTACTACGCCACCCTGGCCGGCCAGGACCAGGCCCTGCGCGGTCGCGCGCTTTCCCAGGCGCAAGATCTCACCTTTTCCTCCGGCAACGCCACCGTGCGGCTTCGGCCACTGGGATAGTAAGGGTTCCTGTTTAATCTTGGATATTGATTTTGTAGAATTTTGTGGTTATTATCGTTCAAAATGTGATATTTTCTTCTTTCGTTGGATTGCTGGGGGCAGTCTGTACTATACGGTTGTGACCGTGGGAACTCCGAACGTGACGTTCCTGGTGGCGCTGGACACAGGAAGCGACCTCTTCTGGGTGCCTTGTGATTGCCTGAGCTGTGCCCCGGCCTCATCGCCTAGCTATGAATTTGTATGCTCTTTTAATCATCGTCTTCTTGGGATACCTCTGTGATTACTCTTCTTGTGAAAGCATATTTAAGTTTTGGTTTTTAAGACATGAGCTTTTCTTAATTGAGTGGAGTTGATTTATGAGCAGCAACATCGGAACTTATGGTGATGACAGAGAATTCATGTGAACTGACAATCGTGATGCTATGTTGAAACATGGAAATTTTAGAATTGTGTCTTGGACCTTTATCTTTTCTAATTTCAGTGTTAACTGGGCACAAAATTAATAAATCTAGGTGGTATTAGCGTCACGTTTTTCACTTGTTAAGAAGTTATTGTGGGTTATGTCTGATTGAGGATGTTGATGTCTACTATCTGTTAATGTCTACTATCAAGATGATAGCTTTACTGTGTGAACTTACTTTTTGATCCTTTGAACTTCAAGATGTTTACTTTCTTTGCACAGTTCTATTTTTTGATGTCCCAGTCATCATTTGTAGTGTGCCATCATGTGTCTAATGTAGCAGCTGCATCATGCAATCCTTACAATGATTTGGCTTCATTGCTTTGTAAGGCACTTCCTGTTGGATGGCATATTTGCAGGTCACCTGACCTTTGCATGGATAAATTTTGAGTGTCATCATTAATTTTCGGTGAAGTCTATGTTTCAAATATATTGCTAATGTCTTTATCTGATTAACCCATATAGGTACAGGAAATTAAATTCAACACCTATAGCCCTCAACTGTCATCAACAAGCCATGGGGTTCCCTGTAACAGCAGTTATTGTGAACTTAAAAGCAAATGCTCCAGATCAGCTGACGGCTGCCCATACAGTGTTCGGTATGCAACTGCTAATACTTCATCTTCTGGGATATTAGTTGAGGATGTGTTACACTTGGTAACAGATGATACCAATCCCCGAGCTGTTAAAGCACGAATAGTGTTGGGGTATGTTTGCCATCTTGACATGGGCATTTTTATCTTGAGTTTGATAGAATAAAATTGATGGAGTACTCTGATCCTTATCTGACAACCATTGGACTTCTTCAGTTGTGGACAGTCGCAGACTGGTTCGTTTTTGGGTTCTGCAGCACCAAATGGTCTTTTTGGGCTTGGCATGGACAATCTTTCTGTTCCTAGCATTTTATCGAGCACAGGTCTTACTTCAAACTCCTTCTCCATGTGCTTTGGGACTGATGGGTTAGGAACTATTAGTTTTGGAGACAAGGGTAGCTTGGATCAAGATGAGACTTCATTCCATATTAATCACGTGCAGTAAGTGCCTTTTTTTTGCTTAATTGTCAATCATATCTTGTTGACATTTGGAATAAAATCACTTCTTGGCTTCCTCTGAATTACTGGTGGTTTTGTTTTCCTTATGGGGAAAAATTGTTTTGGCAGCCCAACATACAATATCAGTTTAACGGGAATGGATATTGGAAACACCTCCATCAATGTACAGTTCAGTGCTCTTGTCGACTCCGGTACCTCATTCACATATATGGCAGATCCAGCTTACACACTCCTCGTGGATAATGTTAGTGATTCAGACAACAAATTGGTAGTATGGATTCTATTGAAAGAAAGTTGTTTATGTTAGTTTTTTTGACAGTTCAATGCTCAAGTACAAGAGAAACGATGGAAGACGTCTGATCCTACGATGCCATTCAAATTTTGTTATCATTTAAGGTATTGCCTCACAATTTGCCATATTCACTATTGGTTTTGCCTAGACTAGATCTGATGCATTATCAATGCCTGCAGCACTAACACTACTGTTCGAAGACCTGATTTAAATTTAACTACAGAAGGTGGGGGCAAATTTCCTGTTAACCATCCGATAGTGCTTGTGGATTTGGGGGTAAGATTTAGCATCTATGATAGTTACAATAACATCACTATATGATGTGAACCTTTAATTAATTAATTTTCCTTTCTGATGTGCAGAACGGTGAATACATCTATTGCTTGGCTGTTCTCAAAAGTCACAGCATCACTATAATTGGAGGTTCCCAGCTCAGTCTCTATCATCATAAAATTTTCTAGTGCTATTTGTTCTATATCTTTGCGTGGAAATTCAATGTTTTACTTAATTTTGCGTGTTCCAATTTGATGGCTCATTATCTGAAATGATAAATGCAAATTGAGTCCTTCCCCCCTAATGCTGTGCAGAAAACTTCATGACAGGCCTCCGCCTTGTCTTTGACCGAGAGAGAATGATCTTGGGCTGGAAGAATTTCAATTGTAAGTTTATCATGTAAATTCAGTCATATGTTGCACACATTGCCTAATAACTCGAGCATTCCCTCCAAAACTCAGGTTCCAGCATGGACTCATCGAAACCTCTCCCAGCAAATCCACCAAGCCCTGCATTTCCGCCTAGCAACACAGTTCCAACCTCTCATGCACCGCATCTGGGGCCTGCAAAGCAGTCAGAAAGCAATACACAAGCTGCAGCACCAAAACCATCGCTTGCCAATTCATCGACTTTGAACTCCTTCACAAGAATAATCTCCGCATTATTCTTGCTCGGTTTGGCCATTTTTTGATCATTTTTCCAGGTTGTTTGCATTAGTATCATACAGACTGTATGTGTAGAAGCAGATTGTTAGATTTTTTTTTAATCTTTTCTACTTTTTGGAAAGTTATGATTAATAGTTCATTTTTGTTATATTCCTATTATTGCTTCCTCTACATAGTATTCAAATAAAATGCTTTTATTCTTGGTGAATAAAAATGCATGCATTTTGGACTAGACATGTAAAAATGAACTTGTGGCCGGAGCAGGCTGTCCCGTCTGGTCTGGTCCGTGATGGGTTGTGCCTATTGATTAACGTGTTGTAATTGACACCTCTTGCAAACCGTGGATTAAGCACAACCTACGCTATGAATGGGTTAGATACGACATCCGGACTGCTACTACTTGTTGAATTTTCGAATGGATCTAGTCCTTTCTTTCTTCCTTCGTCATCCAAATCCTAACATCCAAGTCAACTAGCTCCCGACTCTCTGCTAAGCCATTGAAATTTTTTTAATTTAAAATAATTTTTAGTAAAAAAATTATTTGTCTTTCGGTAAATTTAGGATAATTCATCTACATTATCAGTATTAGCAAAACATTTATCTTCTTATTTATAAATGTATAAAAACTATATCAATAAAATTATTCAGATAATAATTTAATTTCATTTAATTTTAATTAATATAAAAAATTAAATTATTCTTACTTAGTTTTTTCTTTGGACAATTGTGCACAATTCTTGGATAGTCAATTGGACAAAATAAAATTCTAAATTTTTGGTTTCGATCATCAGACTTTTATAAAAATTAAAATAAAATAAATAATTATTTATATTAATCTAATAATTATTTGAACCAAAATTAATGAGGATAATTTTAATTGATAAAAAGTGAATTAAAAATAGAATATTTTTTGAACATCTTAATTAAGGTAATTTTTTGTAAATTCATAGTATAAATTAAGTAATTTTTTGTCAATAGTAAAAAAAAATTGGTTTTTTAAAATTCGCCATAAAATAGATATGTCGTGGTAAAAACTCAATTTAAAAATATTAAATTTATGTGAAGAATCGGTGCAAGAGACATTGCATCACTTTCTTAATTTAAATTTTAAAATATGAAAATTATTTAAAATATGTTACAAAGGGTCATTAAATGAACTTCTACTTTAATTTAAATTAAAGAATCATAGAAATTTTATTTAGAAATCACAAAAAATTTTAAAAATTAAAAATAGTTATTCAAAAGTTTTCAAAAATACCCCAATGATTTTTTTAGTGCAGGTTTTAAAATGACGGGACATACTATAAAAATAATTTTTTTTCCTATTTTAAAAATATGTATGTATTTTAAATCAAATAAAAATTTTAAGACAGATTACTCGTAAATCAGGTTTGATATTAAATTGATGCATTTTTATTTTGATTTAATTTATTCTGATTTATTGGGTATTTTGAGAATTATTTCCTTATTATTAATTTTTTTAATGAAAAAATACTGGATCAGACACGGCCACGACTCACAAACGCGGGATGTGTGCCACATCTGGCGCTGGAAAAATTTGGCCGTTATGGCCCACTTGACACTACCGTGCTTGACCGTACCGGTTTGTCAAATCGGACGGCCAGGATATCATCATCTTGTTCTCTGGACCATCAAAGTCACTCCGAACCGTCAATTCTGACTCGGCTCCAGCCGATAACGAAAAAACCGACCGACCCACCTCGTCTGGCAAGTAGTTATAGGGAATGGACGACGGCAAAAAAGTAATTTCGTATAACCCCTGGCTCTGCGGAGGAGGCCCGTTCGAATGCCGAATCGTCGGTGGCTCCGGCGGACGGCTCTCCGGGTGGAAAAGAAGATACGAGCCGTTGAAGAGGGCCGAATAGAGGACCAGCAAAAGAAAATCCTCTTAAAATCTCTGCTTTTTCTCTCCTCTCGAGTTCCTTCGCCGATTCAGCTTGAGTTCTCGTCTATTTTTTCTTGAAAATTTCCCCTTTTCTCTGTCACATGGATCCTTGTTTTCCTCCTTCTGGAGCGGATCTTTCTAGCTGTTTAGGGTTTCTGGGGAAAGATACCTTTTTTGGTCAAAGGTTTGTGTCGTTGTTTTTCGCTGTTATGCTGGCAAATTTATCCAAATTTGTAAACTTTGTGTAAGGTAGGTTTTATGTTCTGCCCTTTTCTGTTTTTATTTGCAATGAGCGTGAGATCTGTTTTTTGTCCTTATTATTGTCTGTAAAGTTTGATGCGATCGTGAAGCTGCTTTCCTTTTGATTTGGGAAAGAAGATGGATCGGTATCAGAGGGTGGAGAAGCCAAGGGAAGAAACCCAGATAAGTGAGAGTGAGATCCTAATAACTACTCAGGGGAGCAGGGGAGGACTCGCAGCTACATCAGTTATGCCACCAGCCTGTTTCCCGTACATGGATGGAGATGAGCTTGTTCTGTGGTTTATCTTCTGTCTTGTATTTGTTCTTGCATGCAGCCATTGTTGAAAATAATAACCTTAACCAGCTACTCTAACTTCATCTTCGAAACGAAAATAGTACTTAAAATTAAATATAATGTAGTATTAAATCTGAAATCAAATTTCAGATCAAGATGTTGCGGGTTAGACCAAAACCCCAAAAAAGTTAAAACTTGGTCCTAAGTGAACTTCTCCGGACACACTATTCTTGATCATTATTTGTGTCAAATTCTTAACTTCTGATATTTTATATAAAATTATGTTTCACGTTTAGAAAACATTTATCTTATAATTGTTTGCTTAGAGTCAAACTGTGTGATATGTGCTAGGATAAAGGGTCGGATGAAATAGTCATCAAGGCAATGGGGAGAGGTATGAACAAAGCTGTCATGATCTTGGAGCTATTAAGGGTACTGCATTAGTGGTCCTCCATATAAACAGAATTTTATTCTGTATAAATGATTTCTGCTTAGAATCTCCTGACCTGGTGGCGTTGATAAAAAATTTATAATGCAGAGAAGGAGTGGTGGTCTTCACCAGAGTTCAGCTACTGGATCAACTGATATTACAGATACAAGGGAACCATTAGAAGAAGGGCTGCTAACGTAAGAAAATATTCTGACAGTCTGAAAATTGCAGACTCAATGACTTGTTAAATGATTTCAGCAATAGTTCATATGCTTGTGAAGTATCGTCCTGTCCTGTACTTGAAATAATTCTGATTATGATGTGTCTTGCAGACTTGAAACCACTAGGGATGTGTCCATGATCATAGTAACTTTGTCAAAGAAGCAGTTAGATACATCCTCCGTATGAATGACCTTTTATCACTATTCATAATTTCGTAAGATCCTAGTCAGTCACATGTTAATAGCCCATTTCCTGTGCCTAGATAGCAATCATTTATTAGGATGTGTGCTTTTGCATGTTTTATGTATTTGGCATTTCTTTTTTCTTTTTCCTTTCATTTTGTGCCTTGGGTAGATCTGATTCAATCAAGGTTATTTTTTGTTGAATGGGTTTCTTTGGTGCAGACCAATACATGTGGATCATGAGGGTTGTCAGTTTATATGTAAGTGAAATATTCTTATAGTCTTTCTGTAAAGATCAGCATTTAGACTAACTACGTTAATGATCTCTAAGAAAAAACTTCACGGAGTTAATAGTTAGCTGGGTCTTTGAAACTTATGCATTGCAGTTTATAGTGCTACTGGCATACGTTGTAGGTGGATAACATGAAGTTATTCTAGAAAAATAAAGAAATTATTGCGAATGTTTCATCTCAAATTTTCTGAATTTTGCATTATTTTTTAGTGCTTGTTACTATTAATGCACTTACAATTACAGTCTTAGTTAGCTTACTGAATTCTAGACATAGTAAATGGCATAAGTGACATATCTTTCTTTCAGGATTTTGACTCTGTTCTAACCATCCATTTGTATTAATTGCTATGCTATGCTTCATCATATATCTAAATGTACACTATTCAGTAGTTTTTGCTGCAAAATACAGATCATTTGGGAAAGCAAATAGCTGGTTCTAGTGGTGCTTGCCTTTGTGGTAACTTGTGCGGAAATATAAGCATCATATCTGAGGGTGGTTAGAACAAGATGAGCATAAACTTGTTGATTTATTTGTGCTCAATCTATTGTATATTTTGCCTCTCTTTTAATTGGGGTCAGCATTGAAATGTCTTTCCTTGGCATTGTTTCTCTTTTCAGTGTTTCTACATTTGCAGATGGAATTTCACTTGCTCCTATATAAAGCACTATCTGACAATATTAGAATGCAATCACCTTGAAATCAATTTGTTCATACACAATAAAATAGCATCCAGCAGAAGTAATACATCTTACTGGTCTTAATGTAATGAGCCCGTTTATTCAAGAGTTTCTAGTGGAGAACCTATTGTAAATTCCGAAAAGTCTTTGCTATTACTCAATTTGCTTAAGTTTGTATTTTGAGGATCTTCATTGCAATTTGTTTTTCACTTCTGTCGTAACTTGTTGCAGTTATCATCCCCCTTTAACAAAGGATCAGGTGAAACCTTTGCCTGAATTGAATTGTGAAGGAGGTAACGATCAGGTTCTCATCTGTTCAGTAAGATTGAAAGCCTATTTTTTCTTACATGTCATCGTTCAATCTAGAGGGCTCACCTGGAGGTGTGCAAAGTAGAGGCCATGGTGTTCATGGTAGGGGAAGGGGCAGAGGTGCATGCATTCAACTTGGAGGACTTGCTGTATTGAAACAGGTAAGTAATCCATTACCGATTACGTCTGCTTTCTAGTAACTATGAAATGATCTTTTGTCACTAGGAAATACGACACTTGCAGTCAATTACAACAATGATGGAGGCTACAAAAACAATGGTCGTGGATATGAGAGAGGTGGTTGAGGGGGCCGTGGCAAAGGCTATAGTTTCCGAGGCCGTGGTGGAGGAGGCTATGGTGTTCGCAATGGTTATTATCAATAAGGAAATGACGGATACTATTACCCTAGCAGTGAGTGGCAGATGCCACTACAAGAAATCGTGTAACGGAGCTTATAATCAGGGAGATCTGCAGATTATTTTCCACATATATATGTGCACGGACAGCACATATGATATGAGTGGTTGGCGCCACTATGAGGATTATGCAGCAAAAGCTCTTGATCTTGCGAGACTATGAGTGCCTTCAATAGCGTGTGTGCACAGACAGCACGTATGGAAGGAATGAGATAGTCCCAATAGAGTTCTACAAATAGGAACTCAAAAAAAAAAGACAGGTTGGCTGATGTAGGACACTTAAAGGAAGTTTAGGAATATCAAAAAGAAGCTAATTCAGAAGTCTTATTCTCGGATTCCACCAACCCAAGACTAATTTTGGGCTGAATCCTATTCAGTTTCGAAGATGTAGGACGCTCAAAGGAAGTTCAGAAATATCAAAAGGAACTAATTCAGAAGTCAAGGGACCATGACAAATGATTTGATTCATTCCTTTATTTAAATTTAGGATTTACCTTACTTAGTACCTTTCTATATTTAAATTCTCTTCATTATGATGTCTTAGGTCTTATTTTCGGATTCCACTAACCCAAGACTAATTTTGGGCTGAATCCTATTCAGTTTAGGACTTGGGAAGGATGAATCCTTATTTAGGATTTTATTTTCGTAGATTAACTTATTTAGAACTTCTATCAACCCAATTAATGGGTTCAATCTGAGTTGTATTCAGTTTAGGACTTGGGAAGTTAGAAACTTACTCAAATTGGACTTCTTGTATTTGTATAAATAGGCCTTGAGCCCTATGGACGGGAGAACAACTTTTATTCTCAATAACGTTCTACTTTAGTGAATTTTCTCTCTTCCTTGTGGATTCAAGGAGTTCTTAACAGAGGCAACGGTGTTTTCCTCGTCTACCACGCTTGTTGCTACGTCAAGTGGTATCAGAGCGAGGCTCTCCTTGTTTAATGTCTAACGACGACGTAATCAGCAGCAACCCTAGGGACGGGGCTCCTGTGGGTAATCACATCAACCGTAAATATTTTGATTTGACCATGGAGGCAATCCAAAACTCACTTGCAAGGTTGATGCTGATGATGGATCAACTTGAAGGTCTGAATCAACCACGTCGAGGGATCGATGAAGTGACTCGCAATCCAATTGGTCGAGGAAAGGCTCCGCAAGTGAATTCAAAGGGTTTACAAATCCTTGAAAATTCCAGCGATGAAGAAATTGAAGACATCCTTCATCGACCAGTTTCTGAGCATGATAGATGTCATGATTTTCGCTTGAAGATTGATCTCTCATCTTTCAATGGCCAACTTCAAATCGAAGATTTTCTCGATTGGCTTGCTTACCGAAGAAAGTGAAGTTTGTTGCTTACCAACTTAAGGAGGGTGCATCAGCATGGTGGGAACGCATCCTGTTGGAAAGGACACGCCAAAATTAAGCTCCAATTCGAGGATGGCCACGGATGAAGGCTCTTCTTGAAAAGCAATTCCTTCCCATATATTATGACCAGGTACTCTTTCAGCAATATTAAAATTATCGACAGGGTAATCGCAGTGTGAAGGTATATGCTGAGGAGTTCTATCGCCTATCAGCACGTAATAATCTAATAGAGACTGAATCTCATCAAGTGACAAGATTCATCGGTGGGTTACGCACAACCATCCAAGATAGGATTTCTTTACAACCTATTGGGACAGTTAATGAGGCTGTGAGGAGTGCAACTCGTGTGGAGTCCCAATTGGAGAGACCTGTCATCAGAAATCAGGTGGGGAGAACCATTGGTGAGAATTCAAAAGGAGCACAATCTATTCCTAATAGAGGTGTAGCTACACAACCTTCTCGACCTTCCACACAAGTGAGTCTTGAAGCTAGACCTACAAAGCCATCAGGAAACGCCACATCAGTAAAGAACCCAAGTTCAAATCCTGATCTAAAGTGCTATCGCTGTAGAAAATTTGGACATCGTTCTAATGTTTGTCCAGCACAATAACCTGTGAACTTGGCTATTGAAGATAATTTTGTTGCTGATAATTTACATGACTCAAAAGATGATGACCTAGCTTGTGATCAAGAAAACTATGAAGATGGAATATTCGAGGAGCTTGATGGTGAAAGGTCATCTTTAGTAGTTCGGAATCTGATGTACATCCCAAAGCAAGAGGAAAACCTACAACGACACAATATCTTTCGCATTCGATGCACAGTAAATGATAAGATCTGTGACATGATTATTGATGGGGGAAGTAGTGAAAACATCATCTCCAATACTATGGTTGACAAGCTTCAATTGAAAATGGAATCACATCCCTCTCCCTACAAGATCGGTTGGATTAAAAAAGTTGGTGAAACCAAGGTAATTGAACGGTGTCAGATTTGTTTTTCCATTGGAAAATTCTACAAGGATGAGATAACCTGTGATGTTGTGGAAATGAATGCATGTCATATTCTTCTTGGCTGACCTTGGCAATTTGATAGAGATTCTACATATCGTGGGCGAGACAATCGCTACATCTTTTTCAAAAATGAAAAGAAAATTATCCTTACCTCCATTGGCGAAGAGCGTTAACCCAAAAGTTTACAAGATGAGGGTCACTCCTTCCTGATTGTGAAAATTTTATAAACGAGCCTAAAGAGACATCCCAAATATTTACTGTGATTGAGAAAGGAATGGAAACAATGTCCACTGAAGCTCCAAAAGGCTTGCAACCCTTCCTAGATGAATTCAAGGAAATCATGCCCGATGATCTTCTTGATGAACTACCCCGAATGAGAGATATTCAGCACCACATTGACCTTGTTCCTGGAGCGAGTTCACCAAATCTGCTTCACTACAGAATGAGTCCAAAAGAGTCACAAATTTTACAAGACAAGGTTGAAGAGTTGATCAGAAAAGGAATGGTTAGAGTCAACATGAGCCCATGTGCAGTTCCAGCCTTATTGACACCTAAGAAAGATGGAAGTTGGCGGATGTGTGTAGATAGTCGAGCTATCAACCGAATCACGGTAAAGTATAGATTCCCAATTCCTCGCTTAGAGGACATGTTGGACATGTTGGAAGGGTCAAAGGTATTCTCCAAGATAGATTTGAGGAGTGGATACCATCAAATCAGAATTAGACCCGGTGATGAATGGAAAATTGCTTTCAAAACAAAAGAAGGACTTTATGAGTGACTTGTTATGCCTTTTGGACTCTCAAATGCACCAAATACCTTCATGCGATTGATGAATCAGGTATTCAAACCTTTCATTGGTCATTTTGTTGTTGTTTACTTTGATGATATCATGGTGTGCAGTCATAATGAAGAAAAACATAAAAGACATCTAACAGAAGTACTTACTGTGCTGAAGAAGGAGAAGTTGTACATCAACTCAAAGAAATGCCATTTTATGACTGACCACTTGGTGTTCTTGGGTTTCGTTGTAAGTGTTGAAAGCATTCATGTTGATGAAGAAAAGGTAAAAACTATTAAGGAATAACATATACCCAGAAGTGTATCAGAAGTTAGAAGCTTCCATAGTCTGGCAACATTCTATCGGAGGTTTGTCAAAAACTTTAATTCCATTATGGCACCAATAAGTGAATGTTTGAAGCAACGCAAGTTCTCTTGGACTTAAGAAGCTAATAGATGCTTCGAGTTGATCAATGAGAAGTTATCTACTGCACCTGTTTTGGCATTGCCTAACTTCGAGAAGTTATTCGAGGTAGATTGTGATGCTTCGCACATAGGCATTGGAGCTGTTCTATTATAGGAAGTAAGACCAGTAGCTTTCTATAGTGAAAAGTTGAGTAAAACTCGAAAGAAGTGGTCAACATATGAGCTGAAATTTTATGCGGTTGTACGAGCAGTTCGTTATTGGAAGCACTATCTAATTCAACGAGAGTTCATTCTATATATTGACCACCAAGCTTTGAAATTCATTGATAGCTAGAAGGACTTGAATCACATGCATGATCAATGGTTGTCATTCTTACAACAATATATCTATGCTTTAAAACACAAATTTGGACAAAAAAATAAGGTGGTAGATGCTTTGAGCCGCAGGGCAGACTTGATGGTAACTATAAGTAACGAAGTTGAAGGGTTTGATTATTTGAAGGAATTGTATGCTGAAGATGAAAATTTCAAAGAGGAGTTTAGAAAGTGCCAAGCAGGACAAAGAAGTGATTTATATCTCCATGAAGGCTTTCTTTTTAAGGATTCTTGTCTTTGCATTCCAAGGTGCTCCTTGAGAAAAAAGGTGGTGAAAGAGTTGCATGACAGTGGCCTAGCAGGACATCTTGGGCGTGACAAGAGCATTGCACTAGTTAAAGAGCGCTACTACTAGTCACAACTTAAGAGGAATGTCGGTCGCTTTGTACAAAGGTGCTATGTATGCCAAACAGTCAAAGGAAGCTCTCAAAACACTGGCTTTTATACTCCATTGCCTGTGCCAAATTCCCCATGGGAGGATCTATCGATGGATTTTGTTTTGGGTCTCCCTAGGACTCAACGAGGTTTAGATTCAGTATTTGTTGTTGTCGACAGATTTTCCAAGATGGCACACTTCATTTCATGTAAAAAGACAGCAGATACAACAAGGGTGGCTAATCTATTCTTTCAGGAGATTGTAATGCTACATGGAATACCAAAGACTATCATTCTAATCGTGACACAAAATTTCTAAGTCACTTTTGGAAGACCTTGCGGAGGCGATTTGATACGTTTATACAATTTAGCAGTGCTTATCATCCACAAACAGATGGACAAACTGAAGTGGTGAATTGAACACTTGTAAACATTATTCGGTGTCTTGCAAGAGACAAACCAAAGTAGTGAGATTATGCACTCACACAAGCTGAATTCGCTTTCAATAACATGAAGAACAGGTCCACGAGAAAATCACCATTTGAAATTGTCAATGAAAGAACCCCAGAGCACCCACTAGATTTGGTGATGTTGCCCAAATTGTCAGGAACAAGCATAGCTGCAAACAATATGGTGAAGAGAATTATTGAAGTGCATATTGAAGTAAAGAAGAAATTAGAAAAATCCAATGTCAAACACAAAATTAAAGTGAACATTCATAAGCGTCCAAAAGAGTTTCAAGAAGGAGATCTGGTGATGGTGTACTTGAGGAAGGAACGGTTTCCAGCTGGAACTTACAACAAACTGAAATAGAAAAAAATTGGGTCACTGAATATACTAAGAAAGATAAACAACAATGCCTATGTCATCGATCTCCCGAAGGATTTGAGGATCTCAAACACTTTTAATATTCAAGATTTGTTTGACTACCATGCACCTGAGGACTGCAAGTTACGACAAAGTAACTCGAGGACAAGTTCTTTACAAGAAGGGGACATTGATGTAGGACACTCAAAGGAAGTTCAGGAATATAAAAAAGAAGCTAATTCAGAAGTCTTATTCTCGGATTCCACCAACCCAAGACTAATTTTGGGCTGATTCTATTCAGTTTAGGACTCAGAAAGGATGAATCCTTATTTAGGATTTTATTTTCGTAGGTTAACTTATTTAAAACTTCTGCCAACCCAATTAATGGGTTCAAGCTGAGTTGTATTCATTTTAGGACTTGGGAAGTTAGAAACTTACTCAAATTGGACTTCTGGTATTTGTATAAATAGGCCTTGTGCCCTATGGATGGGAGAACAACTTTTATTCTCAATAAAGTTCTACTTTAGTGAATTTTCTCTCTTCCTTGTGGATTTAAGGAGTTCTTAACAGAGGCAACGGTGTTTTCCTCGTCTACCACGCTTGTTGCTACGTCATTGGCCTATGGTGTGCTGCAGAAACATATGACCAATAAAGATACTTGCTGCTGTAGTTAGTAGACACTTGATGCTGTAGTAAGGAAGCATATAGTGTGCTAGACGTGTGACTTACAGGAAAAATTCTATTGGTATAAGAAACAGTCAATGGACATGTAGCTTGATGCTACGAGCACAAAAACCAGTCAAGGGACATGTGCCTTGATGTTTTTGAACACAAGAGCTGGTTAAGGGATATGTATACTGCAGGGAGAACATTGTGGACATATTCTCCATTAAACACTTTCAACCACTTGCATGTAATATAAATAGATAAGGAGTCTATGGGGCTGGACACTCAAGTATTTTAGGTTGGTGTCCCTTCGAATATTAGTTGTATTTCTTTTTATGTGAGCAATAAAAAAGTTGGCAAAGGTTAGTATAATCACGTATTCCCTCTTCCTATATATCTTTGGGCTTATGTGTGAGATTGGTGGACTGAGGAGGGCAAACCTCAGTGCCATCATAGGTTGAAATTTCAGGAGAGAAATTTGGCTGTGTGACAAGTGGTGTTAGAGCCCGGTTCGACAAAAACCAAGTTCAATGAAAGCCATGGTGACCCAAAACGAGATTCGGGATTGGTTGACTCGCATGGAAGAGATCGTGGAAAATCCTCCAATAGATGATGCGACTAGCATGTGGGCATAATTGGCTTGGCAAAAAGAGCAAATCAAAGCTCTCAAAGAAGCCCTTGCAGCAAAGGTAAAAGACTCGGAGAAAAAATACGCTTTTATTTTGGATTCAGTGAAATTCTGTCTAAAGTCTTTAGAGGAGGACTTGTTGGTGGTGAAGAGGGCGATGACAAACTCCATGAGTGAAAGCAGAGTTCCTTCAAAAGTAAAAGTTCCGGAACCTCATTTCTTTAATGGTTATAGGAATGTCAATAAGTTGGAGAACTTCTTATGAGATATGGAGCAATACTTCAAAACTGCTCGTGTACTAGAATGGGAGAAAATCACCGCCACCAGCATGTACTTGGCTGGGGATGCTACGATGTGATGGCCTACATAGATGGCTAGTAATACTCGAGACGGGAGGGCGTAGATTGAGGACTGGGAGACCCTCAATAAGGGGCTAAAGGAGTAGTTTCTTTTGTGTAATACGACGCAGGTTGCATGAGAATCCCTAAAAAAGCTATGACATTCAGGGATTATACGGGAGTATGTGCACAAATTTAGCTCGCTAATGCTGGACATAACCAATATGTCCGAAGATGATAAGATATTCAACTTTCTCTCTGGTTTGCAGTCAGGGGCTTAAGTTGAACTCTAAAGATAAGGAGTAAGGAATTTGTCTTCGACAATTGCAATAGCAGAAGACTTGGTAGACTTTAAGATAGTAACAACTACCAAAAAGGTTGATAATGGCAGGAAGGCCAAAATTACAAGTAAGAATGACAAGAGGCCCGAAGGTAAGGGTAAAAAGGTTGCAGAACCTAACCATGTCAAGCCGCAGTGTAACAAAAGAGATTAGGGTTGCTTCATATGCAATAGACTCCATTGGGCAATGAAGTGTCTAAAAAGGGAGAAATTGAATGCTCTGTCTCTTCAAGAATTCAAAGAGAAAGGACATGGTGTTGGTATGACACCATGAATGAACCCATTGTAGCTACTTAATTTTATGATAATGGAGAGTCAACCATCTTGCAAAGGATTGACGTATGCTTTGGTGTTAGTGAATGGAAGGCTTGTTTGGGCGATGCTGGACACAGGGTTGACCAATAACTTCTCCCATAAACTAATATCTGAATTCAGCTTGCAAGTGTAGCCGAGCTCATGTAAAGCGAAAGTAGTAAACTCTCGGCCAACCCCCATTCATGGTATGACCTACGCATCCCTCAAAGTTGGTGTTTGAGAGAGAGAGATCAGTTTAACAATCTTGGTACTTTATGAGTTCGAGTTTATCTTGGGGATAGACTTCTTCGTGCAAGCAAATGCTAGCTTGATGCCTCACTTATAGGGTATATTGATTTTTGTTGAGCACTCACCGTGTTTTGTACAAACAACATATATGGGAAAAATTGCAGCAACATTAGACGTGCAATCCCCTTGACAACTTAAAACTGGAATCAAAAGGGATGAGATGACTTATGTTGCAGCCCAAGTAGAAATCTAGCTGGATCAGGTCATAGAGGTACTTGATGAAATTGCAACAGTTTTGGCGAAGTACGTGGACGTAATGCCGTCAAAGCACCCAATGAACTTTCCCCTCGGAGGAAAGTCAACCACAAGATTGAGCTGGAACCTGGAGCTAAATTTCCAACTCAAGCCCCTTATCGGTTAGCTCCTGCAGAGCTTGCAGAGCTGAGGAAGCAACTCAATGAATTACTGGATGTAGGATTGATCCAGCCATCCAAAGCCCCATATGGCGCCCTAGTGATATTTTAGAGGAAACAGGATGATTCACTTGGAATGTGCTTGGACTATTGGTGCTAAACAAGGTGATTATTAAGAATAAGTATCCAGCGTCTAATGCAGCTGATTTATTCCAATGATTGGTTAAGGCAACATATTTCACTAAACTCGACCTGCGGTCAGGTTATTAGCAAGTGCAAATTGCAGAAGGGGATGAGTCAAAGACAACTTATGTTATGAGGTATGACTCATTTGAGTTTTTGGTTATGTCTTTTCGGTTAACAAATGTTCCTACGACCATTTACAATTTGATGAAAGAGACGTTATTTGAGTTCTTGGATCAGTTTATAGTGGTTTATTTGGATGACATTGTCATATATTCGGAGACATTGACGGATCACGTCGATCACCTTAAGAAGGTATTCTCTCAATTCAGAGAGTGCAAGTTCTTTATGAAGAAAGAGAAGTGTGAGTTATGTCAAGAAGAGATCATGTTCTTTAGACACAGGGTGAGTAAGGGACACATTCGGATGGATGAGATAAAGGTACAAGCAATCCTTAACTAGGCAGTTCCAACAAAGGTATCAAATCTTTGTTCTTTCATTGGGATGACAAACTACTATCAGAGATTTATTCAGAGTTACTCAAAGAAAGTGAACCTCTTGATTGACTTGCTAAGGAAAGATCAAAAATGGGCATGGACAGATTCATGCCAAGGGGCATTTGATTAGTTGAAAGTAGCAATGTTAATGAAGCCAATATTGTGATTGTCTAACTTTGAACTTCTATTTGAAGTACATACGGATGTCTTAGATCATACTCTTGGGAGAGTTCTTGTGTAAGAATGACACCTAGTGACATTTGATAGCCGCAAACTTAAAGATGTAGAGCAGCGCTACATCACACATGAAAATGAAATGATTACAGTAGTGCATTGCCTTGACACTTGAAGACATTATTTGTTGGAACGAAGTTCACTGTGGTGACAGACAATGTCGCGAACACCTACTTCAAAACCTAAAAGAAATTGACCCTCAAACAAGTTCGGTGGTAGAATTCTTGGCCGAGTTTGGCTTTGTATGGGAGCATAAGCCCAAACGACAGAATCAAGTGGTAGATGCACTGAGCCATAAGGAGATGTAATGCTACATTGCTGCACTAACGACATTACAATAAACCTTTTTGGAGAGGGTTAAAGAGCAGGCCAATGTGGACCCAACATACATTCAGCTCAAGGAAGAAGTACGTGAAGAGTTAGTAAAACATTATTAGCTTAATGATGGATTATTGTATGTTAGAGGCAACAAACTATATATCCTTGGAACATGAGGACTGAGGCGTGAGTTGCTGCGAGAGACTCACGATCCTCAATGGATGGGACATCCTGAAGTGGAAAGAATGATGATACTCCTGTCCAAGTTATACTATTGGTCAAAAATGGGAGAAGATGTGGAGGCATATATCAAGACTTGTCTTATGTGCCAACTCGACAAGACAGAAAGGAAGAAAGAGGCGGGGCTACTGCAACCCCTCCCATTCCAGAGAAGCCATGACAGTCCATTTCCATGAACTTCATCTCAAGCTTTTCCAAAATAGATGGCATAAGCTCGGTGCCAGTTGTTATTGATCGATTCTCGAAATATATAGTGTTTATACTGGCACCACATGCATGCCCAATAGATATGGCAGTGGGGCTATTTTTCAAACATGTGGTGAAGTACTTCGGTGTTCTGAAAGGCATCATGAGTGATTGAGATGCATGATTCACCGACAAATTTTGGATAATACTATTCAACCTGATGGGTTCAGAGTTGAAGTTCTCTACGATAAATCATCCATTGACGGATGGACAAATGGAGCATGTCAATGCCCTAGTATAGGAGTACTTGAGGCATTATGTCACAACTAGCCAACATAATTGGGGTGAGCTAGTAGATATCGCTCAATTCTGCTATTACATTCACAAGTTGTCAATTACAATGATGAGTCCTACAAAAATTGTCATAGGACAATAGCCCCTCACGCCTCTTGAGATGGCTCAGTTGACATACCAAAGGAAATGCCCAACATCCTATCGCTTCACCAAGGAGAAGAAGGAGCTGATAGAACAAGCTCGGGATAGCTTGCGCAAAGCGTCAAAGCGCATGAAGAGACATGCAAATGCTCATCGATGGTCATTAGAGCTTCAAGTAGAGGACATGATACTGTTGAAGTTAACTCCACATATATGGAAGAATATTAGCAGTAAGACCGTACATTGTGGGTTAGTATTGAAATACGATGGCCCCTTCGAAGTGATGAAGATAGTCGGGTAGGTTGCTTACTAGCTGAAGCTATCCAACATGCTGAAGGTACACCCAACATTCCATGTGAGTTTTCTTAAGCCTTTTCATAGGGACTTATTGGGGGATCGGCAGCAAGTTAAGAGGGCTTCGCCTATGATCTGAAAACAGCTCAACAGGGAGGTCGAGAAGATTCTTGAACATAGGACCATTGGGCAAAGCAAGGAAAATCGATAGACTGATTTTCTTGTAATGTGGAAGAGAGGCAACGAGGCCGATGCCATATGGAAGCGAGATATCACACTGTGGCAATTTGAGGGTTAGATCAAGAAGTGCATGCACTCTACTCTGACAAGAACGTTAGACACTCTTGGCGAAGATGGTTTGTTATCCCAGTAGTGAGTGGCAGATACCACCACAAGGAATCGTGTAACAGAGCTCACGATTTGGGGAGATCTGTAGAGTATCTCTCTCATACATATGTACATGGGTAGCATACATAACACGAACGGTAAGCGTCACTATGGGGATCATGTAACAAAAGCTCATGATCTTGGGAGGTTATGCGTGCCTTCAACACACGTGTGCATGGGGCAGCACACATGGAGGGAATGAGACAGTCTCAATGGAGTTCTACGGGGAGGAACTCAAAGAAATGGGGTAAGTTGGCTTATGGTCTACTGCAGAAATATATGACCAATAAAGACGCTTGATGCTGTAGTTAGGAGACACTTGGCGCTATAGTAAGGAAGCACATGGCGTGCTGGATATGTGACTTGCAGGGAGAATTATGTTGGTATAAGAATTAGTTAAGAGACATGTGGCTTGATACTGCGAGTATAAGAATCAATCAAAGACATGTGACTTGATGCTGTGAGCATAAAAATCAGTCAATGGACATGTGGCTTAATACTATAAGCACAAAAGCTGATCAAGGAACATATGTACTATAGGAAGAATATTATGGATATGTTTTTCACGAAACACTCCCATCCACTTGTATGTAATATAAATAGATAAAGAATATATGAGAATGAACACTCAAGTATTTTAGCTTGGTATTTCTCTCCAAATATTGATTGTATTTCTTTTTATGTGAGGAATAAAAAAACTGATAAAAATTATTGTAATCGTACATTCCCTCTTCGTGTATATCTTTGAATTTGTGTATAAAATTAAGGGATAATTACGGGTGACCCCCGTAATTAGCCTTAATTACGGTTAACCCCCCTAATTTCCGTAATTACCCCCACCCCACTCAAATTCGCCAATATTTACCCACAGCCCCCTGATTGTTATTTAATCAAAATTTTGCCAAAAAATTCTGATTTTACCCCTGGTTATTTTTACACATACACCCCTAAAAACTTATTTTTTATATCTAACCCCCGGATTTCGGAATTTTGCAAATAACACCCCGAAAGAACTCAGATTTACAAAAAAGTCCTCCAAATTCGAATTTTTGCAAATAAACCCCGGAAATTATTCGATTTACAGAGAAGTCCCTGAAATTCGGATTTTTGCAAATAACACCCCGTCGCGCGGGCGGGAGCGGAGGAGGAGGCCGGCCGGCAGGCCGCGGGAGCGGAGGCGGCCGGCGGCGGGAGCGGAGACGGAGGCCGGGCGGGCGGGAGCGGAGGCGGAGGCCGGCGGCTGGAGCGGAGGCGGAGGCCGGCGGCTGGAGCGGAGGCGGAGGCCGGGGCGCCGGGGTGCCGAAACGCGGGCGCGGACGGCCACGGCCGAGGCCGTTCCGCCCCCGCGTGCCGGGAACGGAGGCCGAGGCCGGCGCGCCCGCACGCGGGCGCGGGCGAGGACGGCCACGGCCGAGGCCGTTCCGCCCCCGCGTGCCGGAGACGGAGGCCAAGGCCGGCGCGACCGCACGCGGAGGCCGAGGCCGAGGCCGTTCCGCCCCCGCGTGCGGAGGCCGTCCGTGGCCGCGTGCCGGCGGGCCGTCCGGCGCGCCGTCGGGCCTCCGGCGAGGGGTGTATTTGTAAAAATTAGTTTTAAAAAAAATTTAGAGTTATTTTTTAAAAAAAATTTAATGGTCTATTTTTTAATTTATAAATATTAAATTTGTAATTATAAATATAAAAAACACTAATGTATTTTTTGTAAAATTTTATTTAAAATATGATTAAAAATATAGACTTATTTATAAATAAAAATATTGAAGGGGTCTATTTGTAAATGTACAACATGAAACTTGTAATTTTAAATTTTAAGCTTTGAAACCTTCGATGACTTATTTGTAAAATTTATTATAAAATAAATAAATTTGGAACGTATTATAAAGAAAATATTAAAGGTGGTCTATTTTAAATGTAAAAAATTAGTTTTAAAAAAATTTTACAGTTATTTTAAAAAAAATTTGAGGGTCTATTTTTTAATTTATAAATATTAAATTGGTAATTATAAATATAAAAAACACTAATGTCTTTTTTGTAAAATTTTATTTAAAATATGATTAAAAATATAGACTATAAATAAAAAATATTGAAGGGGTCTATTTGTAAATGTACAATATGAAACTTGTAATTTTAAATTTTAAGCTTTGAAACCTTCGATGACTTATTTGTAAAATTTATTTATAAAATAAATAAAATTTGGACGTATTTATAAAGAAAAATATTGAAGGTAGTCTATTTTTAAATGTACAAAATAATAAACTTGTAATTTGAAATTTGAAAATTTTAAACTTTTACTATATTTCACAAGGCAACGAGCGGACAGCGACAGCAAGCCGACAGGGCAGCGACGGCAGCAGCTGCGCAGGGACTGACGGCGGCGACGCAGATGCATTTAGGGCTACAGGAAGAAGATGATTATAGAAGAAAGTTCTGGACTTTTTTTGTAATTCGGAATAATTTCGGAGAGTTATTTGCAAAAATCAAAATTTCGGAGACTTTTCTGTAAATTTGAATAATTTCGGGGTGTTATTTGCAAAAATCCGCGCCCGCGCCCGGGGAAGCAGGCGGAGGCCGGGGCGCCGGCGAGCCGGCGGCGGAGCGGAGGCGGACGCCGAGGCCGTTCCGGCCCCGCGTGCCGGGGACGGAGGCCGAGGCCGGCGCGCCGGCACACGGGCGCGGACGGCCAAGGCCAAGGCCGTTCGTCCCCGCACGCGGGGACGGAACGGCCTTGGCCGTGGCCGTCCTCGCTCGCGCCCGCGTGCGAGCGCGCGGCTTCGGCCTCCGTCCCCGGCACGCGGGGGTGGAACGGCCTCGGCCGTGGCCGTCCGCGCCCGCGTTTCGGCTTGCCGGCACCCCGGCCTCCGCCTCCGCTCCCGCGGCCGGCCGGCCGGCCTCCTCCTCCGCTCCCGCCCGTGCGACGGGGTGTTATTTGCAAAAAATCGAATTTCTGGGACTTTTCTGTATATTGAAATAATTTTCGGGGGTTTATTTGCAAAAATTCGAATTTGGAGGACGTTTTTGTAAATCTGAGTTCTTTCGGGGTATTATTTGTAAAATTCCAAAATCCGGGGGGTTAACTATAAAAAAATAAGTTTTTAAGGGTGTATGTGTAAAAATAACGGGGGTAAAATCGAAATTTTAGGGTAAAATCGAAATTTTTTGGTAAAATTTTGATTAAATAACAATCAGGGGGCTGTGGGTAAATATGGGCGAATTTGAGGGGGTAAGGGTAATTACGGAAATTACGGGGGGTTAATCATAATTAAGGCTAATTACGGGGGGTCATCCCGTAATTATCCCTAAAATTAACAAACTGAGGAGGGTGAACCTCAGTGTCATTATAAGCTAAAATTTTAGGAGAGAAATTTGACCCTATAATAGATACTACGATAGAGCTACTTTTTCTGAAACATGAATCTATGATTTTACTCAGAAAAGAGACAATTACAATCACCTACCGAAAGAAATGTATAATACATTTTGTGCAATTATATATTTTGTGGCTGAATGGAGACTAATATTTGACACAGGCTAGTTTTAAAATATAAGTATGGCAATTTTTTCATTGAGCTTGGCAATTTTTTCATTGGCAATTTTTTCACTGATTTTCTTGTAATGTGGAAGAGAGGCAACGAGGCCGATGCCATATGGAAGCGAGATATCACACTATGGCAATTCGAGGGTCAGATCAAGAAGTGCATGCACTCTACTCTGACAAGAACGTTAGACACTCTTGGCGAAGATGGTTTGTTATCCCAGCAGTGAGTGGCAGATACCACCACAAGGAATTGTGTAACAGAGCTCACGATTTGGGGAGATCCGTAGAGTATCTCTCTCATACATATGTACATGGGTAGCATACATAACACGAACGATAAGCGTCACTACGGGGATCATGTAACAAAAGCTCATGATCTTGGGAGGTTATGTGTGCCTTTAACACACGTGTGCATGGGGCAGCACACATGGAGGGAATGAGACAGTCTCAATGGAGTTCTACGGGGAGGAACTCAAAGAAATGGGGTAACTTGGCTTATGGTCTACTGCAGAAATATATGACCAATAAAGACGCTTGATGCTGTAGTTAGGAGACACTTGGCGCTATAGTAAGGAAGTACATGGCGTGCTGGATATGTGACTTGCAGGGAGAATTCTGTTAGTACAAGAATTAGTTAAGAGACATGTGACTTGATGCTGCGAGTATAAGAATCAATCAAGGACATGTGACTTGATGCTGTGAGCATAAAAACCAGTCACTGGACATGTGGCTTAATATTGTAAGCACAAAAGCTAATCAAGGAACATATGTACTATAGGAAGAATATTATGGACATGTTTTTCACGAAACACTCCCATCCACTTGTATGTAATATAAATAGATAAAGAATATATGAGATTGGACACTCAAGTATTTCAGCTTGGTATTTCCCTCCAAATATTGATTGTATTTCTTTTTATGTAAGGAATAAAAAAATTGATAAAAATTATTGTAATCGTACATTCCCTCTTCGTGTATATCTTTGAATTTGTGTGTGAAATTAACAAACCGAGGAGGGTGAAGCTTAGTGTCATTATAAGTTAAAATTTTAGGAGAGAAATTTGACCCTATGACAAATACTACGATAGAGCTATTTTTTCTGAAACATGAATCTATGATTTTATTCAGAAAAGAGACAATTACAATCACCTCCCGAAAGAAATGTATAATACATTTTGTGCAATTATATATTTTGTGGCTGAATGGAGACTAATATTTGACACAGGCTAGTTTAAAAATATAAGTATGGCAATTTTTTCATTGAGCTTGGATTAGAAGCAGCCTCGTTCCATCCTGATTCCAAGTTCCAATGGGATCGGTATCTTGTCAAGAAAAAAGCGAAAATGTTGGGTCATGTGAAACCCGATAACCTGATCTAATCTGTCGGATCCTCAGATTCATGGATCCAATAAAGTTGGGACTCTCAAAGTGACAGGGCGGAACTCTAGATCTCATTTGATTTGGGCCCATTTTAAAATTATTTTTTTATATAAAATTAATATTATTTATTTTATATTATTATTAAATTAAATTATTATAAAATAATAAATAATTTTTCGAATTATAAATTATTAAAATATTAATTTTAATAAAAAAATATTAATCTATACAAACGATATCCTAGGCTTGATACTGTTCCGGAGCAAACGGCGCCGCAGAGGTCTACTCATTTTCTAGCTCTTCCTCGCTCGATCTTGCAATATCTGTGCTCGTCTTGGCGAAGGCGAAGGATGACGCAGGACGTGGAGATGAAAGAGGCTAGGGAGCAGCCCATGCCGGCCTCCAATTCCGTCTCCTCCCCCTCCGTCCTTCAGCGTACGATCCTTTTCTCCGCTCTTTCTCTGTCAATTTTGGCTTTTTTTTGTTTATTTATGATGATTTTATGAAAATTTAGTTTTCGATATAGATCTGAAGGAGATCGCCTCGCTGATTGAGAGCGGAGCGTACCTGAAGGAGGTGCGCCGGATCGTTCGGGCCGTGCGGCTCACCATGGTACTCCGCCGCAAGCTCAGGATGCCGGCCGTGTCGGCCTTCGTTAACTTCGCACTCGCCCCTGGATTCGAGGCTCACACCAGGCTGCTGTCCTACCTTCCCAAGGTGTGATGTTTATCCATTCCTTTGATTATGGAATTACGATACAGTTGCAAGATTGATCTTTTAGCGGGAACTCAATTAATCAGAGTGGGCTTGAAGACGACTTGTACCCATATGTCGTATTACGAGGGCATTCTTATGCCGAGTGGGAGAACTTTAGCTGCTTTGGTGTTGGTAGTGGAGAGTCTTCATGAGGCGAGAAGAAGAATTTGTTGCACAGAAATAGGTTATGAAATTGAGAAGGGTTAAATGAAAAGCATATAAAAAATTATTGGTTGTTAGGTTCATTGAAATTGGTTTCTGTAATTTGGTTTTGATGGGGAAACATAGCCGAAAGTTAGTTGGTGTACGTTCATGTTAGTTTAGTTGATGGTGGAAGATTCTCTTCTTGTTTTTGGATGTGATTTCCTAATTGATGCTTCGATCTGGTTAGTTGAATTTCGAAGCCAACTTCTAACAGTTTGATCAATTGGTCGGGCATGGGTTAATCTTCATGAACTAAGTTTTTGTGGTGTAGTTTTCTAAACCTTCTCTATAAAAATAGTTCCTAGATGTCTCTTGTGTTATTGTAATTCTTTTCACATACAATATTCTAGTTCAACGATCTTTGAAGTCGTTTACTCTTTGGAAAATCTTACGGTTATAATGCAAGCTCCTCAAACTGCTTATATTCTAGCATGGTAGAGCTTAAATTGCTGACTATATGCTTTAACAATGTGGATTTTGTTGTTTTAGTTTTTGAAAGCTACCTCTACTTGAAAAGGTGTATTTTGGATAATGTTAAAAAAATCATAAACTTTACATTTACATTAGCTGGAAATGTTAGCTCTCAACCTTCTTTTCTATAGGTTGAGGATTCATTGTATTGTCTATAAAATCCTTTATCTCGATGCTGTGATTTTTTGCTACACTTTTCTTTTTGTATGGATACTTCTGAAGATTCTGTGATCACAGTCAACCCCTATAGTGGTTCTGGATTGTTTCAGTTTTCACAATGTTGGACCATAAACTTTTGTCAATGTACATAATAGGTTACTCCATAAAAAAAGATCTATAGGCTTTAAGAAAGTTGGCCCTTGTTGATTTATATTGTTTTCACTTTTTTATATCAATTTCTCCTTTGTTTATGCATGTAAAATGAAGAACATCAGCAGACTAAGGTGTAGACCCTCACATTTTCACAAATTCAGTAATTCTTTAGGTTTGGATTCTGTAATAAAATTTAGTCACAAGCAAATTAAAATTGATATTTAGTTTGGATTCTGTAGTGAAATTCAGTCATAAGCAAGTTAAAATTGATATTTAGTTTGAATTTACATTTTCTGTTGGAGGGAAGGCTTTTTAAATTGAAAAATGTCTCTATTTATATTTGCTTTGTAGTGATTTATAAAGAAAGATGCTGATTGAGTATACTTGTCATATTTTGAGGTTGTGTTACATATGTTAAATGGCCTTATTGTCTAGAATAAGGAAGATGAGCATGAGATGGACGTGGATTCAGCAACTTCAGCAGGTCAGGGTCCTGTCAAGCATCCTCTACCAGAGCTCGAGTTTTACTGTTATTTACTTGTATTGATCTTTCTGATTGACCAAAAGAAATACAATGAGGTAATTTTGCTACCATCTGCAACTTTCTTTCATTTCTTTGTTTGAAAGACAGAAAAGGTTGTACTCTTTTCCCCTTTTCTTTTGTCAGGCTAAAGATTGTTCTTCTGCAAGTATTGCTCGACTCAAGAACATGAACAGAAGGACCGTTGAGGTTTTAGCTTCTAGGCTTTATTTCTATTATTCTTACAGCTATGAACTTACAAATAGTCTTGCTGAAATCCGTGGGTGAGTTAACAAACAAATTGTCAGTAGGTTCATTTCCTCATAAACCAATGATATATATTAAAATCAGCCCCGAGCATCTCACTGTCAACACAGATGTAACTACATTGATGCTGATCCTTTCTGTTGTCAGAAACCTTCTAGTCTTGCACCGGATGGCAACCCTACGGCGTGATGAGCTCGGTCAGGTTTGTTGCTTTTCAGGAAGTTTTCCATTTTAGGTTGATATCTACGTCGTAGTTATGTTGATATCTACGTCGTAGTTATTACTTTTGTTTCTGTTCTGCAGGAAACTCTTCTTAACCTGCTTCTTCGCAATTACCTTCATTATAACTTGTATGACCAGGCTGAAAAACTGAGGTCTAAAGCACCATGTTTTGAGGCTCATTCAAACCAACAGGTAAGACTTATTTGTTCTTTCTGATAGATTCATCTTTCAGATGGATTTCTCATGTTCTCTAGTGATGCATGTTTCTCTTCTAATGTGTCACGTTGTCCTTTTGTTTAGCATAGCTATTGCTTAGCATGCTTATGCTGCTTTATGATGCCAACCTTGTATTTTTTTTTTTTCTTCTACAGTTCTGCCGATACCTTTTCTACCTAGGAAAAATCAGGACTATTCAATTAGAATACACAGACGCTAAGGAAAGCCTCCTGCAAGCTGCTAGAAAGGCACCAATTGCAGCTAGAGGATTCCGAATTCAGTGCAATAAGTGGGCTGTCATAGTCCGCTTGCTTCTTGGGGAAATCCCCGAGAGAACTGTGTTCATGCAAAAGGGAATGAAGAAGGCTTTGAGGCCGTACTTTGAGCTTACAAATGTGAGACCTTTTGCTTTCAATTTTGGATTCTGTTATACTGTTAATCATCTTTGTTTTTTTCTGTTTCAAGGCTGTGCGAATTGGAGATCTGGAGCTGTTTAGAGCTGTTGCTGAGAAATTCTCAGTCACATTCAGTTCAGATAGGACACATAATCTGATTGTGAGGCTTTGCCATAATGTTATTAGAACTGGTCTCCGCAACATCAGCATATCATACTCTCGCATTTCACTGGCTGATGTTGCTAGAAAATTGAGGTTGGACTCTGAAAACCCTGTGGCGGATGCGGAGAGCATTGTAGCAAAGGCCATACGTGATGGTGCAATTGATGCTACCATTGATCATGCAAATGGCTGGATGGTATCGAAAGAAACTGGTGATGTCTACTCTACAAATGAGCCCCAGTTTGCATTCAATTCAAGGATTGCCTTCTGCTTGAATATGCACAATGAAGCTGTGCGGGCACTGAGGTTCCCTCCCAACTCCCACAAGGAAAAGGAAAGTGCTGAAAAGATGCGGGAGAGGCAGCAGCAGGAGCAGGAGCTCGCCAAGCATATTGCTGAGGATGATGATGATGAGTTCTAAGCTAGAATTTTGCTTGTTTGGTTTGCATGTCTGAAGCACTTCAGCAATTGTTCTATCTTGATTCTGCTGAAAGTTGTGATGATAAATGCTCCGTCCTCAAATTGTTGTCAGTTATATATCTGAAAAGCCACTGACTCAAGATTTTGTGATCTCTCTTAGTTTGGCCATATTTTATCTTTGTTGACAGTTCAATTTAAGCTAACTTTGCATTGTGTTGTTTGTACAATTGATATTGGATTCTTCAAGGTCGGGTATGTTGTTGTTATTGTCAATTATTGACATGGCTAAGGATGTGATGCATTTGCTTTGTTATGGTGTGGATTACTACTCTTTGTGCTTTGTTTGCATCTCTCATCATTTGCAGTTGATGACAATGGACGGTTACTTTTTATTGTTGTTTTTGCTTGCTCTGCATGAAATAATAAATTTTTATAGAGCTGGATCTTTGATAATTTGGATTTAATTGTGAATTTACTTTGATGGTTCCAACAACTAGAAATATCTTTTTTATTTACTTTTAATATGCTTTAATACAGAATTTATTGCTATCTATGACTAGTGGCTGGTACCTCCCGTCATTTGCAGGTTATGACTGTGAGGGGATACTATAGCTTGCTGCTTCTGCTTCTTCCATCTGGAAAAAAAAATCCTGGGAAAAAAGAAAAACAAAGATGCATGAAGATCACGTGGGTGCTTGATTTGCCAACCCATGTAGCCATGTGCTCGAAGAATTCCAACCAATGGTGTGAATTGAAAAGGTAAGCCATTCCATCTCAAGAATAAAAGCATCTTTGCTGCTGTTATTAGTTTAAATCCTAAGAGAATTTTGATTGACCAATATCACATAACAAAGCCTTTGCGTCCAGCATTTTCTTGAAGGGAACTAGTTCCATGATTGATTATGAATGAAACAAAGTTGGTGGCTGATTTGGAATTTGCTTTCTGATGATAACAAATTTTAAATAGGTTCTAATTCTCCGTTGTTGATTATTGTATGTGATAGTGGCGAGTACAGAGCTTGACTTGAATTTAAGATCCATGTGCCAGAATGCATCCTGTTGATTAAAAGCAGAACCTTAGTTCTTCGTCGACAGATGCTCCTTATCATAAACTTTTTTTTTTTCCTTCGAGTAACTTTGCCATGAACAATTGCATTAAGTTTGGTCAACTGTATTATGATTCTGTAACATGTTTTGACTAGTTCATCAAAAAAATTTTTTTGGTCCTCTTCTGAACCACAAGTTCATCAGGAGCTCTATGTCACAGATCTGGAACTAGAATGGCCTTGGCCTTCATAAAGAAAAGCTCATATTTGATCGAAGTAATGATTTATGATGTATGCTATATTATTAAGCATAGAGAAGAGAGAAAGCCTAACTTTTTGCATTCTTAAAATACTAATTTATCAATAATATAGCTATTTGCATTTCTTAGGATCTTCTATGGCAGGAATAGTGCTCGTTTTGGCTTCACATTTACTTGTCTTATGCTATAATAAAAACTAGTTGCTCTGCGAAATCCTGACATGAAGTAGTTGCCTTCTTGTTGAACAAGTCACCCATTGTTTTACTGCTTTCCCTCATTACTGTTCATATACTGCTCCAAAAAAAAGAGTTAAGTTTCAATGAGAATAAAATTATCTGACAACCTTAAAAAGAAGCAATTAGTGGGCAGGAAAGACCTAGTAGTTACAAGAGTTGAATCTAAACTAGCTAAATTATTAGAACCTCAAGGGCAGTTTGTTTTGTTGGACTTTGAAATTCCTAAAAGTTTAAATTAATGGAATGTTAAAGTTCATGAATTTTCAAATTTTGAATGACTTTTGAATTCTGGATTTCAAAGTTCGATGTTTGTTTGGCGGGCCTTTTCATTAGACAAAAATAAAATTTAAGGATATTTTTATCATTTTTAAAAAATAAAGTTTTTTTTGTAAATTTATAGTTTTTGTAAGAGTTTAGTAGTCTATTTATAATTTAACATAAAAAAAAGTTAAAAACATGAATTGTAGAGTTTAGTACGTGATATAAAATAAAATTTGAGGATATTTTTATAATTTTTACAAAATAAAGTTTTTTCGTAGATTTATAAGATTTTAGTAGTCGATTTATAATTTAACATAAAAAGAGTTAAAAACATGAATTTTTAGAGTTTAGTACGTGATATCCAAGTCCCTATAACTTAAAAGACTAACCAAACAAACTGGCACATAATAAACTTTGAAATATGAGAATGTTTTAATGCAATAAGAGAAGCTAGATAGCACCTAGGCAAACTACCTCTATGAATCATTTGAAATTTCTTTCATGTATCCTTTTCTGTTATTTGTGATATTTCTAATGATATTCCAAAGGCATCCAAGTCATCCAGATCCAATGAAGCCAAGCCTTGATAGAAGCCAGGAAATAAAAGGAATCACTCTACCAGCAATATCTTGGTTGGTAGTGGCAACAAGAGGAGCGGAATTCCATGCGCACCTCTGCTTGCTGTAAGGTGACCATGTGATAGCGGATCACTTCATTAATCATCCTTCTCGGACAACCCTAAGCAACCCAGAATTAAATCCATAGTTACATACCAATTCAAACATCAAAAGGTGCATTTCTGAGATAAGAACTTAGATCATCAATTGCAATCAATGCATCCGCGAATATGACTATTTTAAGAAACCATCTCATGTGCAAGTGCATTGAACCTTGATGAGCACCACCTTCAATCTTCTCCCTATTTAAACACTTCCATTCTGTTCCTGTTCTCCATCCCCATTGATTCTTAGCTACTTTCTCCTGTCCGCTCTTTCTCTTATTTGTGTTTTAGATAAGAAGAAACACAGATATGGAGATTGGTTGCTTGTTCCTGCTTTGCTTGCTTGTTATGTGCTTTTTTCAGCTGGCATTCAGGGCTTCAAGGCATCAGGGTGGAGCAAGGCCCATGCAACATTCTACGGCAGGGATGATGCCTCCAGAACTATGGGTATGCATTGCAATAAATGTCAGTTCATTTGTTTTGGTTTTGTGAGATATATGCAAGGTTCTGATCTCAGTAGATCATTTGCAGGCAATGCTTGCGGTTATGGCAATCTGTACCAAACTGGGTATGAAACCAGGACTGCCGTATTGAGCACAGCTTTCTTTAATGATGGGGCTGCATGTGGACAGTGCTACAAGATCATCTGTGACTCCAAGTCTGACCCTCAATGGTGCATCAAGGCATGTCTGTTACTGTCACGGCAACCAACTTCTGTCTGCCGAGCTATGCACTTCCCAACGACAACGGTGGGTGGTGCAACCTGCCGCTCCAGCATTTTGACATGGCAATTCCCCCTTGGGAGAAGATCAGCATTCCTCGTGGCGGAGTTGTACCAGTGCTCTACCAAAGGTTCTCCATTCTTTTTAGTCATAGACGTGGTTGTTGTATTACAATAAAGCCAGATGCGATGATGTGTGGAATTTCTGTAAACTAAATACAGAGTGCCATGCAAGAAGCACATTGGAGTGAGGTTCAACATTAACGGGCATGACTACTTCAAGCTGGTGCTCATAACCAACGTCGGCGGAGCCAGGTCAATCGACTCAATGTCGATCAAGGGATCGAACACCGACTGGATGACAATGCCGAGGAATTGGGGTTCGAACTGGCAGTCGAATGCCCACCTCACTGGGCAGTCTCTGTCCTTCAGGGTGATGACAACCGACCGCCGGATGCTAGACTTCCAGGACATCCGGCGGGGGAACTGGGGCTTTGGTCAGACCTTCACCAGCAGCTTGCAGTTCACTTGGGAATAGATTGCAGGGGCCTGGGTCTCAAATGGGTGGCAGAGGCGTGCTTTATGTTTTGGTTAGAGTTGCCCGCCAGCCAAAGAAATTGTTGCAATTACTACTACACTTCAACTGCACTTGGTCTTGGTTTGCAGGAAAATCGAGTTTTGGAGGAGTGGAGGATTCATGAAAGCTTTAGATGAATCATTTTCGTTATCTTGTCAAAAATAATTGTTGTTAATGTGTAGAATGCGCTGTTAATGTATCCAGCTGTTGTTCATTGCAAAGTCCTTGTGTATTGGAGCTGTGATATATACATTAAATACTACTTTGGAGCCAATTTATTTACTAATCAGTATCAGCAATATCCTACTTGACTGTAAATACCCGAGTTCCAGGGAGTTACATGTGAAAATCCAGATTGCGGAGATATGGAGTGTGATTGATTGGATCACATGAATATCGTAATCCTCTTGCTGCAAAGGACGATATTGTATTGATCTCGATTTAGGCGCATTTATAGCCTCGATTTACTACAAACATAAATAAGATTTTGTGGAGGGGCATAAATGCAAATCTTTTTTTTTTTGGAAAGAGCAAATATAAACTTTGTGTCAAGGCAGTATGAAAAAAACCCAAATTTTTTTCCTTAAAAACACGACCATCAACCAGCAGAATAAAATTCTGGAAACCGAAAAATATCATTCAAAGGAGACGAACGAAAAACGAGGGATTGCATCTGAAAACCGCAAAAGCAATCATTCAAAGATCCCGAATCCGAATGAAGGTCGCAGTCAATCTAACAGCTCAAAGTACTCCCCACTCAATTTACAGTGCAAGCCCACTCTACGTCCCTCTCATCCAGACTCACTGGCGTAGCGGTAAAAGCATTCAATTCTTCCAGTTAAACACTGACCCTAGATTCTCTCATTCAATTCTTATCCCCGATGAAACATTGCCGCGATGATGAATGCAATTCACAAATAATAATCAACAACAAATTAATTAATTATTAAAATCTACTGTAAACCGTACAGCAGATAGCGGATAATGAACTTCGGTGTGATTTATTGGGCAATGATAGAAATTTTTCACCAAAAAACAAAAAAGAAAAAACAAAACAAAACGTGACACTAGCCCTAGATCATCGGGTACGTACCTTTCAGTGAATCCAGTTGTAGGCCGCCTCGCGCCGACCTTTCCCTGGGTCACTGTTCCCCGTTTCACTTGCATGGAAACTGGAAAGCCCCTTCATCCAATGCTCGCAGCTTTGAGCTTTCCCTCCATAAAAGCCTCCTCCTTTTTGCAGCTCCACTTCAGGCAAGCCTGTTGCCATTGACAGTGACGCCACTACCACTTTGCTCTATTTATCTGCAGTGCTCTCCTCTTCTTGGGTTGGTCACGGGGAGGAGCATGATTGGGAAGGGCTTGCTGTGGATCATGAGGCTCAAGGCGCTGCTCTTCTATGAAGAGATGAAGGCAGGCCTCTTCTCTGGGAAGCACCACTGCTACTAAATCTCCCCTCTTGGCGAACTGCAAAGGGCTCCCTTCCTGTGTTTCCAAATCTGGTTTTGTGTTTCGTTGCCATGAGTGCATAGCTTGGAACTGTGAGTTTTAGATTTTGATGCATGTTGTTTGCCGAGTTTTTCTAATCTGTTGTCGAGTTCTTGTTGTAAGTGTTTGCTTAATCACATGTAAGTGTTCTTCTTTTTCTCCTCCTATGGAAAGCGAAGCATGAGCTAAGGTGGCTTTAGATATTTGAAGTTGCATTATGCATCGTGTATGATGTAACTCAATGTTAAATTGCAGTCCTGCAGATTTTGGCTGTCAAGACAATGCTTGTTTTGCAAATAAGAGCTATCAAGGAATTTTTTTATTATTAGTTTTACAATCAATCTCAGCCTAACTTCAAATATCAACAAGATGAACAAGCTCAAATGGACGCTGTCTCATCTACAACCCGGGTGATCCCGCAGCCTGCGCCATATATACTCATAAACAAAGAGAACACAACCCTGTTTAACAACGATCTGCATTCCACCTTGAAAAAGGAAAAAAATGCTAGAAAAACATATGCAAAAGTTCAATCCTGATGCATCCGAATCTAAAAGTCTGAGGTGCCTCACACCCAAACCTAGTGCTTGCATGTCTAAACCAGCATCGCGGCCGACTGCGACGTCGTCGCGGTAAGCCCGCCGCCGGCCACCATTTCCTGCGCTACCATTCTCCGGCTACGGTTTATAGTGAGCAAGGAAAGGTAAACATGCTCTTCAAGCTCCTCCAGCTGCCTCTTCAACCCCAGCTCGCTGCCCTCCAGCTCCTTCACCACCTCCTTCACCATGTGCCTCTCTCCGGCCCTCAATGCCATCCTCGCCACATCCCGGCCGTGCTCCACCTCGTCCTCAACCCTCCTCACCATCCTGCTCATCGTTTCCATGTCCCTGCCAACTATATAAGCCCCCCTGGCCGCCGCGTCCACTGTTTCCATGTCTCCCCTCCGCCGCTCCCTCGGTTTTGCAAGCACCGCCGGCACTGCCGTGACCACACCGAACACAACGACCACATGACAGGCTACCACCAATGCGACTACTGCGGCAGCAGCGCAAGCGGCGGCTATGATCAGCCCGGTGGCCTTCTTGGATGCTCGAAGTAGCTTTGATCTTTTCTTGATTCTCCGTCGAGCAGCGGTCAGCCGGAGACTTAACGGGTCCAATAGGGCGTGAGTGAGATTGAAATTTGATAGGCTGTGTGGAGAGAGAGGGTTAGGGCGGTTGAGGAAGGAGGAGAGTTGGGAGAAGGTGGCGGCAGTGGTGTCACCGGAGAGGCTGAGCAGGAGGTGGAGGATGGTGCGATGGTGAGAGCGGGTGCGGTTAAGGGAGATAAGAAGAGAAGTGCACGCATTGAAAGCTTGGTTCGTGACGTCGAAGAAGTCGAGGAGGACGCGGTGGAAGCTTTCTTTTCCGGCGGATGACGTAACGAGAATTTCTTGGTTCGGCTCGAGGAGCAAGTCCGGAAGGCGGGTGTAGTAAGAAGAGTTACTGTCTAGAGTCTCCATTTGCGGCGTGTCCTCTTCGCCCTCTATGCCGGCGGCGTTGTGTACCTGGGAAGAAGCAGAGATGGAGGTTCTCCCGAGCTTGTGCTGGGCCTTGTTTAAGATGTCGATGAAAGACTTGGTGCGCAGTGATTTCTTGTACTCTTCTTCTACGTTGAGCCTGCTTCTTCCTTTGCCAACTCGTCTCGCCATTGCATGCTCTTCCCCTCCTGTTCATGAAAATTCCAACTTTTACACCACAGAAAATATATAATTCTTTATTCAAATTTGTTGCTTGGGGTGAAAGCAAATGAATATGATGAGTAGAAGCACAAAAGAGTTCAGCAGCTTTCCAAAACAGGAGAAGAAGGACAAAATGGGGCACTAACCATTGCCAGGGAAGACAGCGAAAACGGACATGGAAGGGGAAGGAGGAGAAGAGGAAGAAGAAGAAGAAGAAGCAGCAAGAAACTTGGGCAGCATTCTCTTCAAACTAGTAGAACTTCTCCCTTCAAAAGCATGCTTCAAGTTTGAGACCTCTCTGTTTCTCTTCTCTTTTGCGGTGTTTCTTGGGGTGCAAGATAGAGGAGTTGGAAATGTGTATGGTCGGAGAGGAGGGGGTTTATAGGGCCAAAAGGCTGAGGATGTTGTGCACGTCAGCGTGCGTGACGAGCGCGCACCGTCACCACGCGTCCGCATTCGCACAGTTTCCTGCGTTAACTTTGCTTGCTTGCTTTTGCCTGATACATGTTTGATGTTTTGCCTCACACGCTAATCATTCCGTCGACGCTCATTTTGCATCCGTTAAGTCAAAACTCGTATTTATCTTACAATTTTTAAGCAATTATATATATATATATATATATAGTTTTCGTTGCTTTGCGTATAATGATTGGGATATGATGAGAATGATCACTGTTCGTCATTTTGATGCGGAGGATTAATTAATTTGCAAGAGAACCCCTCGTTTTATGACGACTCAGCGAGATAAGTTACGGATAGAGCTCGTCGGACGGACCCAATCATTTCCTTCAGACCGTCAAGAAATGAGGTTTCTTGTGGTTCTCCGCCAGGAATCCTGAGATTTTTCCAGCAATTTCCTGCAGAGACACAGCCATGCTTTTTCAGGTAAATAATTATATTAATTCATTGTTTGATAATTTGATCGCCGGCCAAATTTTAATGGACTTCCGACAAACAAATTTCGTGGATTGCAAATCATGCTCTCACGGTCCACCTCATCTTGCCCTCCATCGAAGAGCTCAATTCTTGCTGCAGGTGCACAAAGAATTGCCATCTATCTAACAAATTAGTTTATTAACATAATTTAAATTTTTTAAAAGGAAAATTTATGTATAATTTTTTGAAGTCTTCACAAATTGCATATTTTTTCTTAAAAGAATTACATATTTTTTATTGGGTATTAAATATATTATAAAAATCTCATCGAATATTTATTTATCATTGAAATTAAAATTATTTTTTTAAAAAAATTTCATTTGATGTTGCGAGAGATGAAGCAAAAGGATAAAAACATTCCTTATCTTATTAGAGATAATAAAGTTTTTTATGATAACATGATTTTTTGTAAAGTTATTCGTAATTATAATAATTTCATAAAAGATTTTTTGTAATTTTATTCTTTTAGAAATATTTGGGTTCTAAATTTGGTTCAAATCAACTATAATTCTAATTAGATTGACCATCAAATCTATAATTATCTTCGATCAAATTATCATTCAAAAAATAAGATAAATATATACATATTTTTTTTATCAATTTGGCATCCAAATAATAAAAATATATTTATACACATTCTTTCAAATCCCATCACAAAAATGTAGAATATTGTAAATTTGGGTTTATTATTTCAACAATAAAAATAATAGAAAAATGTGTGAAAGTTTACTTTATTTTGTGGATTGCAACTTTGACATAAGATTCTTGTGAATTTGGAAGCCAATCTAAATTTATTTTTATTATTTAGATAACAAAAATGATAAAAAAATATGTGTAAATTTATTTTATTTTTTGAATGATAACTTAATAAAAAATTATTATATATTTGGTGGTCAATCTAAATTAAATTTATAGCTGATTTAAACCAATTTCGGACCCATATTTTTTTCAAAATAAAATTATAAATCTTTTGTGAAATTATTATAATTATAAAGAACTTTTATAAAAGATTATGTCATTATAAAAAATTTCATTACATCTAATAAGATAAGAATTATTTTTATTTTTTTCATTTCATTCCTACCAGTATTAAACAAAATATTTTCCAAAAATTTTAAATTTTAATGATAAATAAATATCTAAAAAATTTTTGTGACATATCTGATAAACTAAGAAATAATATGTAATTTTTAAAAAAATTTTAAAAAATTATAATCGATAAAAAGTTCAAAAAATTATATCCAATTGACCCTTTTGACAAAAATTTTTTTAGTAATGCCTTATAATTATCAAATTTTCGGGGTTGTACGGGTAAAAATTTCTGAAAGAAATGAACCCTTCATGGCATCCGTCAAAATCCACTCATCGTCGCCGCCAGTTCAATCTCATGGCACAGCCGGCGACTGAGGACGACAGCTTAGGGCCTAGCAGGAGCCAGGGGCCGGCGCCCATGACCACCATCTCTCGCCACTACTTCGATGGCGATTCTTGGGAAGTCTCCTACTCTTTCTTTGTAGACATCGTCGAGGTCAGATCACCATCACTCCATGCCCTCTTTTTTCCCATTTCCGAGTCTGATTCCTTGCAAGAAAGAACAATTCCGGGTGTTTTATTCGTTTTTTATATCATCAATTCAGGAAAATTTTGAAATTTGTAATTACAGAACATGCAAGAAGATTATGAAATGTCTGTCTGGCCGTGTAGCGTCGTTTTTGCAGCGTATTTGTGGCAGCAGAGGCCCAGGTTTTCTGACGTTTCTGTGGTTGTGTTACTATCTGACATGCGTGCTTGATTTTGTATCATTTGGGTCAAATTTCTTCCTTTTTGCGCTTTTCGTTACAAGTGTAAACTAGATCGATCCTGTTTGCAGTTGTGCATTTTATTTTGGATAAGATCGTTCAGTTGTTGAAATTAATGAACTCCTATTGTGGTTTTTGGTTTTCTTGTTGAAAGATTGAATCTTTTTCATTTGTTTCTTATTTGTTAGATATTGCTGCTTATCTTCTTGGAATGTTCGTCATCTGCTTACTTTTTTATGCAATTAGAAGTAAACCTGCTAGCTTGTTCCAGTACATTTTTTACTAGTTGAGTCTTCTATCACTGAATCATAATCTACTTTCGGAATGTAATATTATTTTATCAAACTCTAGTGGTGAATTGAGCACTCTGATTAATATTTGATTTATCAGATTTATGAAGAATCTGTTGTGATGCTTGTGGAATTAAGGAATGGTTGTTTAGATGGTTGAAATCTGTTTTATGCCCTTATGTGGACAGCTAGGTGCTGGAACTTCCTTGCCTGGGCTGGTGGCGGCAAAACTAGGGGCAGGTGTGATGCTGACCGATAATTTGCACAGAACTGAGGTGATATCTGCTTGATTGGATAGCTTAATGAATCAGAAAATGATACACGAGTGGAAGATTTGCAGTTTTTTATTATAGACTTCATGTAACACTCTTGTCGTGTCCGATCAAACCATAATATAAGTGGACAACATACATATAAAAGGTTTACAGAATATATAAAATTAAAATTTATTTCATCGATACGAATATAGTTCAGATAACATAACAAAACGTGATCTCACTAGAAATACTCAAGTCCTCAAAAGTTTTTTCATACATAAAAATAGAATAATATGTAAATAAATCAGCTCCAAGTGTAGTCGCGCACGTGCTCTCTGCTACTGTAGTCACCTGTGTCTAACTGCTACTCTCCTGTGGATAGGAACAATCAAAGAATGAGCCACGAATGTTCAGTAGGGAGTTACCTCCTCCAAACAGTAGGAGAAATCAATATTTAGGTGGCAACAATAAAATTAACACAGTATTAACAAAAATAATACGACAATGGTGATTAGGTAAATCAACATCCACAGTAAGGAAGGAATCAACAAGGATATCTTATGGGTGTGGCTGGACCCATTACCAAGTAGAGTCATACCACGCTGCACTCCCAACCGCTAATTGAGTGGTGATCCGTTTAGTCGCACAACGGATCACGTCCTCTACAACTTAGGAGACCGACCACACAAGATATCGCAATCACGATAGCCAATGGTTAGAGATAGTGACTATGAACTCCCCTACAGATGTTACGGAGATAGTCGCACCCCCCACCAAGTAGAGTCGAACCAATCTACACGTAAATCAGTATATGGGTGTGGCTGGACCCCTTACCAAGCAGAGTTATATCACGCTGCACTCCCAACTGCTGACGGAGTGATGATCCCGTCTAGTCACACAACGGATCACGTCCCCTACAACTTAGAAGACCGACTATTGTCACGTCTGACACTCGCTAATCCCGTACAGAAGTAGGGAATCGCCGACTGGTACCAGTCAAATAGAGTCTCACTGCATACGTCCCTCAAGATACTAAAAGCTTAGTCACAATAAATATCGAGTCAAGATTACCAAACGATAGAAAGGAGTCGATTCGATCACAAATCAGATTATTCAGTTAGAAGACATCGTCGAATGAAGGATTTGAGACCACCAATAGAATCAGCATAAAAAACCAAGTCCAACGACTCTTAAACCATCATAATCGGATCTCAAATGAAAAGGTTATGACTGTTCAAATGTATATATGCAATTTAACCCCTTTATCATTCTAAATTACAACTCCATCGTCAAGATACCTCAAAATTATCATATTATTATCAACAGCCATAGATCCGGTAATTTATCACCTAAGTCCTTAATAATTTCAAATTTAATCCTTATAGTATATTTTTCGCAAAAGTCTCCAATACAACTTGATTCACAGATTAGTCTTTCAAGTTCTAAGTCATAACCAATCCAGTCAATTTTCAAACAAATCATAATTTGATTCCATCTTACAAATTCATCCTCAATGAGATTTAAGTATTTCAATCAAATTTCAACACAATCATAAATTCAATTATCCTAAATCCAAATCAATTTATCAATCAATTTAATCAATCTTACTAAATTCCTCCGATCTAATCTGCAATCAATTTCAATTCCAATTCGTAAGAATCAGACTCATTTCAATGAACCAAATCATGAATTCAGATTACTTAACTTGATCTAAACCATTCATCGTCATTGTTTCGATTAATCTCAACGCTGATTCAAATCAATTCCAAAACCATAATCTAAACCAAAACCAATTTTGAACCAAGCCTAAACCAAAACCGATTTTGAACCAAGCCTAAACCAAAATCGACTTTAAACTAACCAAAACCAAAACCAATTTTAAACCAAAACCAAAACCAATCTTCCTTAAACTATACCTAAACTTAAACCAACTTTAAATTAAACCAAAACCAAAACCAATCGTCTTCTTCCTCCTCAAACCCTAACCTAATTTGCTGTCGCGGCCGCCGCCGCCAGGCCATCACGCGGTCAGGCCGCCCCGCTGCCACGCCGCCGTCTCCGCTGGGCCGCGTCTGCCGCCAGACCACCGCCTCCGGCGTCATCAGATCCACGTTGCCCCGCGCGTTGGCCGAACTCCGGCCCGCGCAGTCGTGCGCACGCCACCGGCCGCTCCCGACGCCGTACCACGCGCCGAAATTGCGCCGACGCCGGGTCCCGTGCTGCCTGCGCATGATGCCTGCGCGCAGCAGCGCCACATGCCGCCGCACCGCACGCCGCCGCACTGCATGCCGCCGCACCGCACGCCGACGTACCACGCCGCGCACGCCGCCGTCTCCGTTGCCGGTCGCTGGAGCGCAGCGGACGCTGATAGGAGAGGAAGACGGGGATTTTGCAAATCTAACCTTCTAATCTTTCTATTCTCAAAACATGCTATAAATCGGTCATTAGAGGTATCTAATTTTCACTCAATTTTATTTAGATTTAAGTTATCATCGTTCTCTTAAATATCACGAAGGTCACTAAGTTTACCGATTATTCAACATGAATTTGTCTCATGAATAGAAATAAAGAGAGAACGGATGAAAATAATTCAATTTACCTCAGATAGAGGTAAAAAGAGAACGAATGAAAATAACTCAACCTATCTCGAATAGAGATAAAGAGAAACGGATGAAAGTAACACCACCTACTTCGAATCTCGATAACGATCGTCCCGAATCTTCTTATCATTCCGTGAGCCTCCCCAATGATCGTTTCTTGACTCTCTCTCTACTTTCAAATCGGTTCTCTATTCGTCAGGGTTTAATACGTGGTAGTTACCTATAAATAAAGACAGTTATTAGATTGTGGGTTGTGGGTCCGAGTAATGAACTATTATGAAATGAGTGATTACACTTCACATAAGACACTATTTCTTAGCATTTGAGCTTACAGGTGGTGGAGAACATGAAAAGCACATGCAAGCTTAACAGGCTCAGTTGTAAAGTTGGTTTCATCCTTCTAATGCTTTATTGTAGACAATGTCATAGCTATTTGGTCTGCAATTAAACTGGAGTTCTCCTATTTTTTAGGTACTATGCCTCCACATGGGGTGAATGGGATGCCCCTCTTTTTGATTTGCACCCTCAAGAGTATCCTTGGTGCTGACGTGTTATATGATACTACTGGTGGGATCACCAAAGATGATCTATAACATATTACTTTATTGGTCTCATATGTGCTTGGCTAAAGTGCTTCTTGGTTGTGTAGTTTGAGATTTTGATGACCTCTTCGCCTCATTTACATTTCTCTTTTAAAATTCTCCTGAATTGGTATTTATCACAACATACCACAACCGAAGGTCTTGCACTCTATAATTTTTTCGTTTCGATAGATGAATGTTTTGATCTTTTGAATAAAGGACCTATAAGCAAAGCACTGGTTTTTCCTCTTTCAGTGGGCATCACCTTATTGAGTTCTTAATGGTGAAATGAGGTCTGAAGTGCTCAAAACTCATTGATGGCTTCTCTTTCATGCCACAGAGGCTTCTCATCTGCAGGGAAACATTCAACTTGTGGAAATTATGCTGAATGACACACAAACCAAATGATCATTGCAGGTGGGAACATCCATGGCATGATTCTTATCTCGCGCTTTCCTATTCTCGCAGAAAAACTTCACTTCCTTGGTACTGCCGACAAGATGGCTTTTAATTTGGCTTTTGCTTTTTACCTTCTCTAGTTCCTATATGTTTATCTTTTACTACTGATTGAGCAGGTGCTATGCTGATAATCGTTTTACTGATCTTAATGTGAGAACTGTCGCATTCATTAAGAAATAAATTTCCCTCCATCTCATTTGTGTTAAGTGGCAAAGTTAGTGTAGGCCTCAAAAGTTATTCTTAGATACCATTTGGTTTAGTATCAGGATTAAAATTAGTGAATTATTTTTATAAATTAATATTTTTTATCAAAATTAATATAACAATAATTTAAAATTTAAAAAATTATTTAATTTTTTATAATAATTTAATTTAATAATAATGTAAAATAAGTAATATTAATTTTATAAAAAAAATAATTATGAAAAATATAGATTTTGATTTGAAATCAAATGGTGCCTTAGTTATCCAATAATTTGGTTTACAATACAAAAGACTCGCTCTGATCTTGGCAAGTGCAACCACCTTTGATGCTCCACTTTTCCTTATTACATATTGGCACAAGCACAAACAAAAGCCGAAAACAAATTCCCCACTCAATTATAACTTAAAAAAACAATAATCTCCCAATAAACAAAAAAAAATCTATACTTGCGCACTTTTCTGGAGTTTCATCTGACCACCTTACAATCCAATCTGATTTCCTGGCCTCCAGGGATGCTGCTCATCTTGATCATGGACTTCACAAACGCCTGTGAGAAGGCATCTTCAGAGCTCGCAAACTTAGTCACCAATCCTTTGGTCTTCGAGTGGGTCATAAGAGCCTGGTCTGAAGAGAATAAGCTCTTCCCTTGCAGCAGCAGTTTGTAGTAAGTATTGTCGAATACCGTTGCGGTGGAGTCCATTGTTGAGCCTGCATTCTTTACCCTGTTGTGCGTAGGGCACACGCTCCTCAGGCTCACTGCGAAGCTTGGATTCAGCAAAGGGTCGACATCATGGTTGGCATCAAAGTTGTGTATCCTGTTCTGGAAGGAAGAGCAGTGGGAGAACCCAAGTGTGTGTCCTCCTGTAGAAGAAATGAGTTGATAGCCACTATGAGAAATCAAATAAAGTACCATTGCTTGCATTTAAAGTTTTGTATGTTCTACCTGACAGAGCTACTAGGTCTGCAGTGGAGAGGCCTCTCTGCGAGAAGCTTCGCTTCAGTTGAGAGAAGTTGAAGACAGGAGCTGGGAGTTGTATTGTGTCACTGGCCTTGGAAATCCTCCCATCTTTTCTTCCCTTGGGCACCTCCCATGTAGGACCTCCAGACTGCATTACACAAGCAAAAAGTGTCATGATTTGCTCCTAATTGTGATTTTCTGATGCATTTAAGTGTGATGAAATGATGAATTTAATACCAAATTCCAATATATACTTACCAATGCCACTGCATCCCTTGCAGCAAGTGCCAATATATCAGCACAAGAAACAACACCTGCACACAACTCCTCCACTGCCTTCTTGGCATTGTCTATCACATAGAATGCATGGAGTGAAATGTTTGGAGGGCCATCTATCTCTGCTGTATTGTTCCCTTTGGAGCTCAGCAACACTGAACCATCACAACCCTTTTTGCAGTAAAGGGATCATATATACCATCAGAAAACACCTGAAGAACTTCACAACCATTCAATAGAGAGCAAGAGCAAGAGAAAGAACCCTAATGAAGCAGTCATGGAAGTGCATTCGAAGCAGCGCTGCAGGTACTGTCTTGTCGTTTACCATCGCCTTCTTTACGGCGTTAGTCACGGCTTCCTCTGCTTTCGGGCATGTTTTGGCGTAGTAGTTTGCGCTCAATGCAGAGCCCAAATGGAGGATGGAGAAGATGAGAAGAGAAGTGGCCAATGTAGCAGATGAAGAAGCCATTGCTATGTTCTGTAAAACTTGTGTAGCAGTGCGATGGAGAGAGATGCTATTTATCGCAGAAATGGGTGGAGCTGTTACGGGTTTTGACAGAGATAGCTTAATTAAAAGTGCTTGTTAACAATCATGATGTTCGAGTAGTGTTCTTGAATATTTCCCTTTTTCATGGATTGAAAGTCATGCACGTTGTATTATTTGCTCAATGTGAGAGAGATTACGAGACCCTGCTTTGACTCCTTGGCTATTACCTGTGAGCAATCACAATCATTCAAAGTAGAACAAATGGCCACCAAGAACATTAATGCTTCTTCTGAAGAACAAGGACGACCGATGACCTGACAACTAATTTCATGCATCATTTTTGTTACTGAGAAATTTTGTATTGATGCTAACCGAGTAAATGCTAGATCAAGATTCATTTTTCGCCTTTAACTCAAAGGAAGTGAGCTTTAACTTAAAAGTTTGGATCACAGAAAACACAAGAAGGTGCCTGTTTCTGTTAGCATTGTAGTTTTTTATTTGTTTGAATTGCAATTAGTGAATTTTGAGCAAGTAATCAAGGGAAATTATGTATATCTGGTAGATATAGCTGAGCTATCAAATTCCTTTCAATTACAAGACTTAATCTACAAGTTTTCCTACTTTATATTTTATGTAAACCATGCGTCTGTTGAGCAACTATTGGGATGAAAAATAGATTGTTTTATTATTTGGAGCAGGAGTGGACCTGAAACCAACCACCTCGTCGTTACTCGGTCGTGCATGCATGGGTTAAGTGGAATATAACATCTAGGGTGGCCACTGCCTACCGGCTCTATCACTCAACCCTAAAGACAAGATTTCATTAAAGAGATAATTATGTTTAATCTAGGGGAAATGCAGGTGCACCTCCCATAACGAGCGAGCGCAGTACAATCAAAATGTACAAGCTCACTTTTTTTATCCTTTGTGAATAGTTCAAACCGATTCGCGATTAAACATGTTATTTTTTTATGTTATTATTAAACAGGATTATTATTATTATTATTGGCTATAAACACAGATGATGAAGGATATCATCAATCAATAATTGACAATAAAGGTGTCATTCTTGAAAGATATAGGAGTTTAAGAAGCAGCTTAGAAGTTTAACTTCTTGCAAACAAAAATTGAGCAGTGATTGTCACAGAGAGGCGCAATGTTCAAAGATAATTGTTGCTCTTTAGCATTGCTGTTCATCAGAAACATTAAGGTTTGAAAAACTGTTTACTTTAGAAACTTTTATGCAAAATGGGATATTTTGACAAAGATCGAAATTATGAATAGAGGATAAGTGTATAACTTATGCTTAGCTGATGTAAACTATTCTGTGGTACAAAAGCACAAGCAGTTTGGTAGGCTTCAAGTGGTTAAGGTGGTGGAGTACAAGCATTGCAGGACATGCAAAGGGAAAGAATGCAGTACGAGCATCTCAGACCTCAACAGTAACCGATTCCAGATCACATTTATTTTTAACAATCTTAATTTTCTCCAATTATGAAGCTCTTGAAAGCTCTGTTTCAAGAAGCTCTGTTTCCATGCGATAATAGAAGGCATGCTCTATTTTCAAGTAGTCCCTCTCTTGATCGATCAGTTGCTATTTACGATAGCCCGATGAAAATTTTTGTCAAAGCTTCAAATCAATGTCATCTGTAATACTTTTGGCCATTGATACAGAAAAATCAACATTATTGGGGTGCTGATTATTGAAACATGGCCATAACTGGTTCTGCGTCTCACTCTTCTCAGTTCTCACCCATACAAGCCTTGAAAAACGCGGCAGTTCTTGGCTGGTAAGAAGAGAGGGGAAAGAAAGACGAGAAACATTTGATCTTCCGACTGGTGCTCTGTTATTTTTTTATAGGAAACAGAAAACTACCATACATCAAGAATTACTACAGAATGCCTTCCTGTCTAATGAAAAAGAGTGCAGAGTGTAGCTAATTAACGTCAAGAGTTAACGGGGTTAGATTAGTGTTAGCCTCCCTTACCTCTGTCTAACCTCGAACCAAACAGAGCCAAGGTGAGAACTGAGAGGAGTTTTGATTGGCATATGAGAAAAAGAGACCACAAGGTGAGATCCACGCGTCGTTTGGTGGCAAAACTCGCCTGTTTTTTTTCTTTTGTTTTTTTTTGCTAGGCTTTACCATCGAAGCTGACCTCCAGGATCAATCTAAGTTACAACCATTTCCGCCAGTCCCGTGCCAATGTTTCAGGTAAGAAACAAGCCCACAGAAGGTTCGACCAAAATCACTTCGACGCAATCATCTCTCACTTCACACGGCAAACAAAAGAAACGAACCAAACTAACAACACGATGCAAAGTTGGATTCTTACAAGTAACCATTACCTAGTTCTCCATACAAAACACGAGTACATCATCCAAAAGAACAATAAACAAATCTAAAAGGCATATCCTCTACGTGCATTTTCAAACTCCTCCCAAGATACCATATGAAATCATCAACATTCTACGCTTCCTCTTCCCCGCAAGACTCAGCTCGCCATTCCACTCCAGCTCCGTGGAGGCTTACACGTCTGCAATTGGGCGGTACCGCCGCTTTCTCCGCCCAAGTCTGCTGCCATCTTCATCCTCGTCCTCCCTCGCCGACGGCGAAGCCCGAGTGGATACAAAGGAATGAGAGGACGACGAGGAGGCGGACCCCTTCCGACTCCCGCCAAGCAGCATGAGGACCGCTGCCGCTGCCGCAGCCGCCATCTCTGTCTCGGAGAACTCCTCTGGGTTTACATGCTCCTCCATCGTGCCCAAAATTTTTAGTTTGCGCGCCATTCGGATTCCCTTCTTCTTTGGCCTTGGTTGTTTTATTTGTGGAAATGGAGGGTAATAGACCTATCCGTAGTCGGACTCGGGAACCGGCTTGGAGTAGGATTCGGTTTCTCTGTTGTCGTGTTCCGCGGAGTATTTTAACTATTGATAACGCTCGCTTTCGGACGCTATCCTGGCCGTCGGATTTTCTTGAAATTTCAGGGTTTTTTTTTTTTATTCCGTTGGCGCAGGTTATGGCCCTGATTTTAGCCGGCCAAATATGGGCTTCTTTGGTTACGGCCCAGGAAGGGCCTGAACCGGGGGATTCCCGTCCAATTCAATTGTTGGCGACAGGGTCAGGCTCGCCGAGATCTTGATTCATCTGCAACCCAAGATGAGTATATATCACACAACAAATAGGATATTTTTAGTATTAAAATAAACTATTAGTTATATAAATATTTCTTTACGTACTTAAGTTCTAATCAGACATTAACATGACGATAATACAATTAGTTAAACAGATATTTAAGTGACAGATAAGTGACTATGTCACTAGACATATATTGATGGTTGACCTCTACCACACATATAAGGATTTATCTTTGACCGAGACAACCGATGAAATCTAAATTTTAGTTTTTCAATTAATTAAGTGTTGAAATTGTTTGGGCTTATCCAACGTGAAGTACATAGAATTTGAAATAAAATAAAGAGTTTTACAAAAAATTACATATTTTATTATTATCATTATAAAAAATTATCCGTCTTATGTTATACATTTTTAAAAATCACAATAATTAAATATTTTTTAAAAATATTATAATTCAATTTAATTTTACTAATTAAATAAATATAAAAAATAAGTTATTTTCATTTGATTTTAGTTATAATATTTAATTCATAATCATCGAATAACCGATTTGATATAATTAGATTTTAAATGGTTAGTCTCATAATACTAAATTCTTGGTCCTTCATGAAAAAAAAATAAATTGAGTAATTTTTATATTAATTTAATAGATCTCCGAATTGAAATCTAATAAAAATGATTTCATTTTTTAATCAATAAAACTAAATTAAAATATAACATTTTTTGAATGTTTTAATTAAAATGATATTTTATAAATTTATAATATAAGGTTAGTAATTTTTAACTAAAACCAATAAGATTTTTCGTAAATTTTTCATAAATCAGATAAAAAAAGTTTCCAAAATTTTTTTTTAAAAAAATGTCACGTTCTCATTTGCATAACAAATTAGTAACAATAATACAGAAACCCCACCGCCCCCAGAGGAAGCCATGGCCTACAATCTCGCCCTTCTGTTCGTCTTCCTCTCCATCTGCTTTAAGCTCGCCGGAGGCAAAGATTACACCGCCGGCGATGAACAGAGCTGGACCACCAGCTACGACTACTTGACATGGTCTGAGGAGTACAACTTCACCGTCGGCGACGTTCTCGGTGAGGTGGCGGAGCGGGTGTTTGGTGGCGTCGTTGTGGCATTTGGGTTGACTCTATTGTTTGGTTTCTGATTGAATTGGTCCGGAGGAGGGGCCTGCTCGTGTTCTTGGGTTCGTATTTCTTTATTGTCGATGGTTTTATTTTATTCTCTTTATTTTCAATTGACTCGAGCCTCATCGTCACAATCCACTTTTAAGTAATGAAACCGCTGAATGAAAATAATTTATGAAAAAAAATTATAAAATCAAAATTCTATTTAAAATTTCATACTAATCACTAATTAAATTTATTATCAAAATACAAGAATAATATGCAAAATAAAAAATAAAAAAATCATGTCTAGTCACGTCATATAACCATATGGCTTCCCGTGATTATGTTTCAGAACTCTTCCACCATAATTTCTGCGACTGATCTCACTTCGTTTTCAGCAAATTTTATTTTATTTTTTTCAGAAAATATGGAAAATAGTGCAAATCAGATCACGGCGTACGTGGAGGAGGAGATACACCTGCGCCGGAGCAGGATGATGCGTCGCGCCGCTGAAGCGCGACATATTAGATTTGATTGTACTGCGTTCGCTCGTCTTCGAGAATTTAATGCCAAGAAAAGTAATTTTATATGTCAGAGGCCGAGTTGACTCGGAAAATCTACTTCCAGAAATGACCACAATCAAATCCTGTAACTCCTTCAGCTTCGGCGTGTTGCTCATTCACTACAGTTCTACTAGATATTCTGCAGGCTCTTCGTGATTTGACTGCTCGCTTCTCTCTCTCTCTCTCTAAAATTAAAAGAAAAAAAGAAAAAAAGGAAAAATACATTTTCAGAATTTTCTTAGATTGATTGGAAAACAGCGCGTACGAATTTTCCCATCTTCGTCGAGCGCAGGCCATTCCATTCTGCGTCCCATCCGTCATTTCCCATACCGCATACCGGGGCTTTTTTGCAAAATCAGCAATTTGCATGTAGACCCCCATCAAATTGTTATTTTCATGTACGCGCTGTTCTGATAGGGATTAGAAGTAGACTCAGCTCAATCCCAACACCCGCAACGGAAACTGATTACGACTGTACGGCCCGAATAACAGTGTTGAACATATTCTAGATCCATTGGATCAGTATATATCAGGTTTAAATTCAGATTTGAGGATTTAGACTCCGGTCATAACCATAAATGAATCATTTCAAAATAACTAAATTATACATAATAGTATTATCTATATAATATATATATATTATATTTAGTATACTTTTTTTTAATTTTTAAAGAGATTTTAGGTTCATGAATTAAGAGAAGCTATTTTTTTACAGACATATACTTGATATATTTCCTAATGACTATATTTAAATGGTCAAAATATTCTTATACAGACAATAAAAATAATAATTTTAAGGGGTTTATAGTAAAATTTGTTTGTGCTTTTTTGCCAGCACAAAATTTGAATTTTTAAAGGTGAAGTTGAAAATAATAAGATAAATTTATATTATTTTATTAATAAATTTTTATTTTTCAAATCTAAATTTTTAAATACCAGACATTTAAGAAAAAATTAAAAATGTTAAAAAATGATAGTATTATAAAAATTTCTATTTTTAGTTGTAGTGCGACAGAAATCAATAAAATTTTAATTTGAGACTAAAAAATAAAATTGTTTTTTTTATAATAATATTTTTAGTTTAATTTTAATTAATATTAAAATTAATTAGCCTGATATAAAAACGAGATCATTACAAATCTAACGGTCCATGAAAATTTAAAAAATAGTAAATTGCATTGAGTCCTAGTTATAAATATCACAAATTTAATTAAAAACAAAAAGTAGCACTTCTAAGTTCTAAGATTCCCGGGAGCAGGGCTACGCTGCGAGCCAGCATAGCGAATGGGTACCTTCTCGTACCTCCACCATTGCCATTCTCCATTGATGTGTCTCTCAGCACTCAGCAAAGAGCAAGAAGGCACTATAAATAGAACAGCCTCCTTCTTCTTCTTCTTCATCGTCTTCTCCGTGTTCATCAATGGAAGAGGTGTGGAAGGGAATGAATCTCACCAACACCCCCATCACCCCATCTCTCCCGCCACCCCATCACCACTACCGCCGCCGCCGCCCCAACCACGCAGCCATCCACTCCGCCGCCTTCACCGCCGTCACCCTTCAAGACTTCCTCGCCGGAGCCTTCAAGGACCCCGCCGCCATCTCCACAGAGACCCCTCAAACCAATCCAAATTCTACCTTGGTCTCTGCCGCCACCTCCGTGGTTTCAAACTCCGACACCATCTTCTCCAAGAAGCGAGTGCAGGAGGAAAGCGCCGGCCTGGACCGGCGGCAGATACGCATAATGAAGAACAGGGAGTCTGCGGCGCGATCACGAGCCAGGAAGCAGGCGTATACTGAGGAGCTGGAGCAGGAGGTAGCGATGCTAACTGAGGAGAATGCGAAGCTAAAGAGACAGCATGAGGAGGTAAATCAATATAGCTATTAAGTACGTTTTTATTCTTTGTGATCAGTTCATGTGTTTCTTTTGGTTTGCGCAGATGCAATTGGAAATAAAGGCACGCGAAGAGGCCAAGAGCACACTTCAGAGATCCTCCACAGCTCCATTTTGAGGAAACAAAGCAAATGTAGTAGTTATCTGCCAAGTGCCAACCTTTTTGTTCCTCTCTTGCGCTTCCATGGGATGGAAGCAGTTGTGTCTAAAGCGTTTTAAGTGTGGCAGAAGTTCTCTCATGTTTACTTATTCATATAATATAAGATAGCAATACCTGTTTCCAATATCGGTTTGCAACGCTAATGAACACTATCGTGGGACACTACAAATCAATTTAAAGGAAAAAAACACTGCACAATGAGAAAGATAAAAATCCAGTTCCTAATTGTGGATTATTTGGTCTATGAACAGTAAATATGGTTCTTTATGAGTACTATACCATATGTTTTCTCATACATATGAATAGAGTTTAGCCTAAAAATATGAACACCAAATTGGCAGCAAGTTTCTTGGTCAAAAGAGACTGGATTGCAGTGAATTCGAATGATTCGGCGCATGCAAAGGTTGAAAGCTGGCCTAGGTTGTACCAGCCTAATGGCCGCCATTGGCCCATTGCGTCTCCCCCACTGGCCCTAGGTTGAAGTGGAGCTCAAAACAATGGGCGCGGTTGTGTCGGCTTCTCTGCTACATAACATGCAACTACGAGCTCCTTCTCAATAGGATTGGTCGCACCGCACGAGGATACTTAAGGATCAATTATTTTGTTTCCCTTTTTAGCAGTATCCACATCGTCGCTTCTTCAAATTTTTAGATTTGTATGGAGTCACAATTTTCTCTATTTTCCCCTTAATTTCGCCATTTTTTTTTCACATTTCGCTGCTCTCTCAAGGTCCTCAAAGATTACAGTTTATTTATTTTGTAAATTTGTAATTTCTAAGAAACGAAGATTGAAAGGGTTTTGGGGATGTTTGCAATTACACCCTGCAATTTGTTGCATTTGCAGATACCCCCTAGTATTACTGATACTCCAAAAACCCACCATCCTGCACTTCATAAACACACTCAGCGAGGGGTTCAGAAAGTGGAGAGCATTCTATTTTCTAATAAAAATGATATTTGGTGCCATACAAATGGATCAAGAAGAAGGGATTACAAACTACATACAGCATTTGGCCTTCAACCAAGTTATGTGCGCACAACGAGTGATATGACCCAATGAACCTGGAGAGAGAAGTACAGCACATGTTCAATGACGATGGCGATTCTCAGGTTTATGACAAATCGATGCTTGTGAGACTTACAATGTCATTTTGGGGCTTCCTCCAGAAGAATCCTTCTATTGCAATAACAGCAATGTTAGATGCTACAAGAACAAAGATGCTAAGAGAGTGCCTTCCCATCCACCCTAACACATGAGTTATAGATCTGTATCCATAAACATCAACCTGCAGAAATAAATACAGTTGCAGTTATGACAACATTGTGACAGCAAGGAACAGAATTTCCTAATGCAAGATAATTAGAAATCTGAGTTCATTTTGAAGTTGAGGCTTGAAAAGCAAAAAAAAACATTTTGCTATGTGATGCATATTCTGACAATGAAATTGAGGGGTTTTAGTTATTCGAATTAATCTCAAAGCGCTTTGGAGGGACACCTATCACATGCACAAAGCATTGCTTGTAATTCACAAGAAATGAACCATCAACTTAAGATGGTTTGGAGCTTACCAGCAAGTATAATGCACAAAAAGTGAATCCAGCAGAAGCAGTTGTTAGCAACATGTAACTTATAGTGTATAGTGATTTGTTCAGGGGAACACCTACAAGAGAAAATAAGGAAAAATATAGCAGGTTAAGTTGGAAAATCAGTGAATCAGCATAACTTCATCTGCAAATGTACAGGTTTGTGTTTCTGGAAGTATGAGGCCAGCATACCTGAAAATGTTAGGAGCAATGCCAATGCAAAAATTGAAAGTGAAAAGTACAACCACTGGAAAATCCTATCTTTATGATCCTGAAACATTAAGAGAATACATAAAATAGGGCGCTTAATCAACACCATCATTTCAAACAATTTACACATGAGAATTGTAATAATGGAGTGCAACCACCTATTTCATACCTCAAATTGAAGAAGAATGTGACCAAAATGTAAACCGATAATGCAAGTAACAACAGCCATAAAGGAGCTACAGATAAATTTCATTAGTAAATGGCATGCCATTGGAAATAAATATTTTATAGGATAATAAAACAAAAAAAAAGAGTTACCTCAAAATTCCTTCAGGTTCAAATGGCGCTTGGCACCATGGTGGTGGATTATTTGAGTCTTGGCTACTCTTGGAACTCCTGCATACCTATTTGTCAAGATGTTGAAAAACTAAATAAGAACCCCTTTAGCCATAACAAATAATTTTATGATTCTCCTGAAACAGACCTCCAAATTTCTGTATACTGGTTTCTTGTGCAGGTGTTCAATACCAAGGACATTACGATCAATCATACTGGCTGCATTACATGCAGGTCCAAGATCACCTCTTGTTGCACATTTCACCTAAAGGTTGTAGACCCAAGTGGTTACAATTTCATGATCATGTTGATTAAAAGAAAATATATACAGCCATCCAACAAGTCAACAATACTTCATCCAAAAAAAAGTCAACAATCAAAAAGTGGGAGAATATTTTACATCATGATAAAAAAGAACAAATGTACGTATCTTTTACATGCAGAACTGGAGTTCTGAGTACAAAGCAAGGTGAAACAGTAAAGAATCTGCAAGCAATTTCGTTAGATATTCCTTTAAGAATAAGGTTTTGAAGCAGGAGACTTGAGAGCGTTATTTCTAGAACCAAGATTTGTATTGGCCCTATCAGCCCAATCATGACTTATGCCTAGATCACGATGGCCCCAATCTTAATGATCCAGTTCAGTTGGATCATAAATCGTGATGATTTACCAAACCATGGTAATCTAGTAAGGATTCCCTCCATCTTGTTTCATGGAGAATCATACAACATACATCCAACAGTCATTGCAAAGCTGGTAATCTTCTCCATGTTGCAATGCTTCTGATGAACCTTGTCCACATTGATGGGCTTGTTGAGTATCATTGCAGAAAGATAACTGGAATGAATAACTTTGATGGGAAACTGTAATGTTACTGTTAGCTTACCTTCGGACTTTCAGTTTTCTTTTAAGTTGATGTGTTCTTAACCTTTGACCAACGCTATTATAGACTTGGCCACTAGTTTAGCTTATTGGTTAGAATCTGGACCAGTGGCGAAGTTATTAACCCTGAATCTTTTCCACTGTATGATCTCCAATTAGAGCCACCACAATGGCTGTGGTAGAAAGTAGTGATTGACATTACAATGGTCCTATAATACCAGGCCAGATTCATTGTCATGCATGATCTTTTAGTAAATCAATTTGTTACACAAAGAAGCATTGCTAGATCATCATTAAATTACTAAGACTAATATACGAGCAAAGTTCAAGGATAAGCAAAACATAGAGTACAAGTTCCACAGGAAAAAAAACATATAGTGCATGCTGCATAGGTGAATAAAAAGACCTCACTGTTTGAAAACTGTAACCATCTGACTGGGAAACCAGAGCAGTTGCCTGCTGTACTTGAAATTGCCAATCTGGTATGTATAAGCCATATAACAAACCCAAATATATGCTGGACAGTGAAAAGATGACAACCCTATAGAGTACAAGAAAACAAACAAAATGGTGAACTGGGAAGTTAAGAAAGAGGAGAAACATAACATACATGCTATTCTGGAGCAATTAAAAAGGTGAAAAAGGACAAATATACACAGGTGGCGATGAAGGATAGATTTTAAGGAAAACATTAAAAACAATGGAATGACAAGAGACAAATCTTTTGCATCCTCTGGGGAATGCTTAACAGAAGTTGATCCTTAATCAGGAAACCACGAAATATTATGCTCACAGCCTGCTTAAATAATGTAAATCTCTGTCTCAACTGTTCTAGATTGGTTTAGAAAATCATCTCTACCAGTCATGCAACATCTATCAATGGCACAAGCCTATATAGAACAGCCGACACCACCAAGCGATACCTAAGGAGACAAACTTCTATACATTGAGAGTAATTCTATAAAGCTAGGCCAATCTTCTGCAAGGAAGAAGCATAAAACATATTTTTGTACGAGCAATGAAGTCAAGATGAAAATTCATCAAATGTTGTATATAAAGACAAATGATATATCCCAACTGGGATAAAAGTTAACATCTATTTCTTACCATTGAAGAACATATTTCCTGAAAAAACCACTCTCATCCTTCTTCGATAAGCTTGATGACCAAATTTCACATAAGGCAGAAACAACATATCCAATCGCAATCCTCTACAACACATGACAGGTAGAACAAATAACCTTAATATCATGTCAACTTTAAAGGATGCAATGATTATGCAAATGAGAATGGATTGAGGATAAAAAAAGGCTTTGCTTCTTTAAAAAGAAAAGAGAATGATCCAAAATCAAACATTACAAAATCCTTAACAGCAGTTCAATAAACATCTAACAACAAATTATGGGAAAAAGGCAACACTAGATAAAATTACTTAGATCATCCATTTCCAAAGGTCACATAATCAATATTAAGTTAATTCTACATATACACAAATTCTTCAATTTATCAAAAATATTGGCCAAACTCTTGAGATGCTTTAGAAAGCACAAAATGCACATAATGTTCCCACTTGGGTCAAAACAGAAGTACAAAAGCAATTTCACTAATAAAGATTTTCATGGACCTAATCCAACAGAAACATATGAAGAAAAGCAAATTTCCAATTTTGCATAGAAGATACCTGTAGAATACCAAGCCAACGCATTTTGTCAACATCAACACCAAAAGTCAAGGAGTTAACTCCGTGGAAGTAGCCACCTGGATCCAAGGAAACTAAAATTTCTAGATAATACTGTAAAGGTCAACAAAGCACTTTGTGAAGTGTTAAAAAAAACCTGTTTGAAGAAGACTAAACAGCACTAGTAGAGAGATTGAAAGTGAACAGTTGTAATTCTATGGTACCTTGAAGAATAACACCAAGAAGAAAGAGCCACATTGCCCTAAGCATCGCCTTACATGTTGCCTGGACTTTGTTGGACGTTTTCTGTAACAATTCAACAGCTAAAAGTTGGAACTCAAACAAGGCACGAGCTTTATCTTCTGAAAAGCAGTACAAATGGCGGCATATGGCGAAGCAAATTGAATACCTTGTATACCAGCGAAACTGACACACCAGCTATAAAAAGGAAAAATGGCATGACGAAATCCGCCAAAAGCACACCATTCCACGGGGCGTGAGCAACAGCGGGGAGAAAAGAACCAGCATAATCAACAAATATCATAAGCTGAAATTCCATAATTTGAACATTAGAGATATTCCAACCAAAGATCTAACAATTTAGTTCCATAATTTGATCGTTGATCCAACAATTTCCACACAAACAAGAAGGAAACGAAAGCATCGAGATTAAGAATTGATATCGAGGGTTACAGCGATGGAGAGGCCGCGGAAAACGTCGAGGGAAGCAAGCCTAGGGCTCCTCGAATTCTTCTTGGTCGGAACTTCGCCGTCTCCGGCGCCATCGCTCAACGGCAAGTACTCCCCCATTTATACCGCCATTTCCGGACACCGAGGAGGATGTCGAACCCGGACAGGGAACCGATAAATCCGAGACGAGTGTGAGATATTATACGATTTTCTTGCAAGCCGATCCGAGCCGTTGGATCGGATGTTTCTCACCGAACGGTCCGTGCGGACCTCGTAGTTGAGGAAGCAGAGGAAGTGCCTCATTGTCCCGTGTATGACCTGGTAAAGTACTCTCGAGTAATTAATTTTCCCCGCTTCCAATTACTGTCAGAAATTTTTTTATTATTATTGGTAACTTCAACTTAAGTCGGCCAAAGTGAAACAAAAGGTAAGATTAAACTAATCTTAGTCCACTCATCAATTATCAGGATTTTTTTTTATCCCTCGCTAGACACTAAAATCGAATATGTTAGAAGAGTTAAAAGAGTATCAAATCATATTAATATAATGGGACGGACACCAAATCATCCAAAAAAATTTAAGTTCATGAAATATGAGTCTTTTTGAATCTTATCTATCTAATATCCGACGTGAGATTAATTTATCACACCTGATATTATAACAATCTTCATCTTCAGATATAATTTGACGACATCAATTTTAACACTCTTAATCAAGAACTCTTTTACTCGACCAGTTCCACCGTATGATTCATACCAACATATTTTTATTTCATTCTTTTGATTTTTTAAGAAAAACTAATATGTGACTCAATTCAGTCGTACCATCACAGTAATTTCAGTCTTAAAAGTTTGCATAATTTCAAATTCGAAACTCTGATACCACTTGTTGAAGGAGCCGAAAAAATGTCAAACTAGATCAATATAATAAAACGGACACCAAATCATCCCAAAAGCTTAAGCTTATGGAATATGAGTCTTTTCCAGTATATACATTGAATCCTATCTATCTAATATCTGACACGAGACTAATTTATCACACCTGACATTATAACACGCACATACGCCAGTAGAGTGCAATCAACTCAATTATTGCAGGTTGGTTTTGAGTTACAGCCACAACTCAGTCATTGCAGAAGATAAAACAAACTAGCTCTCTGATTGACAACTTTTAGGTGATACATGTACATCCACACTCGACAATTAGTGACAAACAAGGGTCTAGATGCTACTGAACCAGAATTAGAGCAGACACAATCTAGGCAGTAGCAGAAAGATCATCCTCATCTTGTGCATTGTAATCATCACGACAAATGCTATCTGCCATCTGCCAGACTTGGAGGATGTTATCCTCAGCCACACTGGCAATGACCCACGGCTCATCTGGGCTCCACGAGAATTCTGAGATTTTGGCCGTGTGACCTCCATGAGCAAAAAGCAGTTCAGGTGGCCCATCCTCAGCATCTTCTTCTGTCTGTTCGTCACCAATCCTAAAAGGAGCACCAAAATGGAAGATTAAGGGGTATAATCATGCTAACTGATACATGAAACATAAGCATTGGTTAAATGGTTCAGTTGGATCTCGGTGGACAAATGAGCAAGACACTGTGCACTATGTATTGCAAAAAAGCCAAAAAAAATTACCCAGTTGAAGTTTAAAAAATCATAGAAACATGATAGATAATAACTATCCAAATTATCAGCTCCTTTGGATTGTTATGACTAAGTTCAGTATGCAAAGATGCAAAATACGCATAGTCTGCAGAAAACTAAAAGGGGAAACGAGAGTGCAACATTTTATTCTAGAAAACAGGAATTTGCTCACAGGGGCCAGAAAGTTCAGTGAAGGCACAACGATCTGAGTGATTGTTGTGAATATGAAAAACAGGCAGCTGAACAACACATAAACAGATAACCCTTCAGCATTTAAAGCTTTTTTGGCTTCTAAAAACAAAATAGGACCCAAAATTTCCGCTCTCTATACAAAGAATCTGTACCATCATATTAGACAGCTAGAGATGTCTCAATTTTTTGAAGGGTTTTGCAACTTTCTTATATGATAACTTTTGGAAAGTTGATGCTACTGAGAACTATCTATAATTATTTGCTCTAAACAGAATTTTGCTGCTGTCATTTTGTTCCCATAAATTTATTAGACAAGTGTCACCTTTTTTTTTATGAGAAATGATGTCTAACCTGCCCAAATGAAAAATGGATATGATGTTACATGTATGAAGCTGAGCTATCCAAAATTTAAGGCTTGTTCTTAGTAACAGTTATTGGTATTGAGTTTATAATCTCCCCTATAACAATAATTTCATAGACTCATCTGCCAATAACCCAGAGGCTAAAATTATGCTATAATGCCTTTCAGCCTACTTGAACCAACAAAACTACCTGCCAACAAAATCAGGAGGTTGTCTGTAACCAACCCATTTGAAAACTAGGTCAAAAACCTTTCCTAACCTGACCTAACATCTGGAATGGTAAGAACCACTCATTTTTGGCCAACTTTTGCTGCCCAAATTTTTGTGATTACTCTTCATAACATTTTAGTAATTGCAAGCAATCCTCATCCCCATGTAGCAAAAAGCCACAAATAGCAATTCTGCTTTTGTTTTCCTGATCAACAGACAAATGTTAAGTATGGCACTTGATGGCTGCTAAAGAGAGTTTCCCTTTTTTTTTCCTTTTTTTTTTTAATGAGAGCTTCCCCTTGTTGAAACAGCAACAAGCACACATAGAAAAAAGTTTCAGATGCAGAAAACTACCGCAAATTGTAATTATTTTCCAGAATTACTACCTGGAAAGGTCCCAGACCATCAGTCTTTTGTCCTCGGCACTGGAAGCCAGAATAGTCTCATGATTAGGGCTCCATTCAACCTGAAGTGCCGCCGCTCTGTAGAAAGATGACATTAAAAAAAACAGTGCAATGGGTTACTTACATGAATGAAATTAACGTCACATACCAAATGATCTTCAAAAAGTTTGAGAATATAAACAAACAGATGTAAAGAAGCCCATGACAAGACTGCACTAAAACTGTAAATCTAAAAAATTGAATAAATTCAAATATATGAAGCTGCACAACTAGCATAAAGGGAAAGAAAACCCTCAACCAAGCAAAACATTATGGGTTTCCCACCAGTGTACAGGCTCAAGATTCTTCCAAAAATAAAAAGGATGTGATATCCTTGCCCAAAAGAAAAGCAAATACGAGCATTATTAAATAATTAGATACATAAACACCCCCAACATGTTGTTCAATGGATAATATACAGCAAGGAAGCACATACGTGTGACTAGAGAAGGTATGAAGGCTTGCTGTTAGCTTTCTTAAATCAAACAGATTAATTGTTGTATCTGCGGATGCTGTTGCCAGAAGCCACTCATTAAATGGATTAAATGATAAAGAGTTGACCTGAAACAAAGGAAAGCACAAGTTATTGCTTAACAGCAATTGTTTACCTATTATGAATGGAATAAGAGATCAGCATCATCAGACATTATATTGGAATATGTTAATCATATAGAAGGTCATCATTTTAGGTTTTCCATGCACTGTTACAACAACGTGTAAGCAGCTAAAAACAGTAAAAATAAATTTCAGACAGTGCCTCCATCATCAAGTAAATTATAGAACATGATAAGGCTAACTAAGTAAAACATTAACAAATGTTTACTGGACTTGGAGCCTTTTGAGAAGTGGTCACCAACAGATGTGAGGTCTCACTTTGCTGATCGCTAGCCTCAATGAATCTCCTGCTTAGCTTTGTTAGGGCATGGGTTTGAACCCTTCCCACAATGGCTTGCATTACAACTTTTTGGCAACTTTTTGCAAAATACCTCTGGGCACTCAGTCGACATTGTGGGGCCTTAATTTTTGAGAAAGCTAGATCTTTTGCTTGTGTCAAAGTTGCATCGTTAAATTAATCGCTAAATCAGAGCATAAATTAACAATTGAAATAGTTGAATTCTTCTTTGGGCCAACATAAAAGACATTTATCAATTGCAAGAGTAGACTACCGACATGCATGCTCATTTCTCACCCCCATAGAATATGATCTTACAGAACAATAATACAGCAAGTTACTCTAAGAAGCAACAGGTCAGGTTCCTCAGTAATATAAACCATTAGAAATCACAGCACCTCATCTTGGTGAGCTACAACTGAACTCTGTGGCTTCTTCAATGCAGAAGAACGTAGGTCCCATACCATCAGCTTATGATCATCTCCCACAGAGCCAAACATATTTTCATTACTGGAGTGCCAAGCAACATCCTCGACTACATCCTCATGAACCTATAACAACTGACGTGAATCACATTATTTCATACCATCTGACGAAAATTATTGCAAAAATCCTAAACCCATCGGCTCTTTAGGGCATTACCTCAAATATTTCATTTGCATCTAGTGCCTTCGCACCAGCCACCGCACCAAGATCCCACAAGCAGATCTTCGAATCATAAGATCCGCTCAGCAACCACCCCTCCTTCATCGGACTCCAGGAAATGCCGTACCCTTCTGTCGAATGCCCTCGCAGCACAACATCTGGGTCGGAGTCCTCCCCTTCGGAGGGGTTTTCCAGGCGGCGGCCGCAATCAAAGACATGAACTTCCGAGCCACAAGTCTTGGTAGCAACAAGGGAAGGCTTCTGCGTCATGTATCGCGCCCGATTCACCTCCCCTTCGTGGCGGACCTTCTGGTAGATCTCCACAGAGGGGATCGGCGGCGGGTCTGCCGTGGGGAGGGGGGGCCGCGGCGGGAAGAGGACGGAGGAGAGCATGAGGAAGTTGGGGGAGTCGTCGGAGGTGTGGGTGCCGAGGAGGAGGCGTCGGGTGGCGGAGTGGGAGGAGGGGGAGGTGGTGGTGGTGGAGGAGGGGAGCCATTGGACGGTGAGGGAGGGCCACTCTAGGGCGTGAGAGATGACGAGGTCGTAGAGGAAAGGGGTGTTCTTCTTCCACACCTGGTACTCTTCGGCCGCCGCCACCCCTTCCTCTCCCATTTCTCGATCTCACGCCCTTTCTTTCTGCTCTTCCGGGCTCCCGCCAAAACCCTTGCTCCCACTGATTCACCGGGGGTGGCTTTATGCTGGAGAATTTTGCATAGAAGTCCACATATTTCATCAAGTTACAATCATGGGTTATTTGCAAAAGACACCAAAGATTTGTTTTGTCAGAAAGGGTCAATTAGAGATTGATACTGACCAATACCGATATACACACGACATGTTGGTACCAAGTAGACGATTGAAGGTAAGTTCGAAACCTACTTTTAATCCAAATTCTAAAGACATCGATCGATTAAAGAAATTCACATCCACCAAGTTTGCTAATTGAAGATAATCATTAGTAAACAGTAAATATGATTTTATAAAAAATATATGAGAGTGCATTTGTTGGGAGTGAAAATCAAATTCGGATTTTAGAATTATAAATCCAAAATTCCCAAATATTTATATTTTGTGTGTCTTAGGTTTGAAATTAAAAATTTTAAATTTAGAAATATTGTCTTTGTTTGGCTAAATTTAATATTCTAGATTTAATTTATTTAATTCAGAGGGATATTGGTAAAAATATAATATTTGTGAGGGATTTTTGCAAAAATATATATCAAAAATAAATACCATAAAATTCTTGGAACTTTTTACAAATATATATTAAATAATTGCTATAAATTATGGGGGGGTCTTGTAAAAGTATATATAACCAAAATAAATGTTATAAAATTTGTGGGTTGCTTTTGTAAGATATATACTAAAAAAATACTATCAAACTTATGGATGGTTTTCTACAAGATGGCAAAATAAATCTATCAAATTCGCGGGGGGGCATCTTCGAAAAATTATACTGAAATTAATACTATAAGGGCCTGTTTGGTTTAGGGTCAGGGACCGGGTCAGTATTTTTTAGAATTTTTTTTTATCTTGTGAAATTAATATTTATTATTTTATATTATTATTAAATTAAATTATTATAAAAAATTAAATAGTTTTTTGAGCTTTAAATTATTGAAGTCTTAATTTTGATAAAAAGATATTAGTTTATAAAAGTGGTTCACTAGTCTTGATCTTGACTTTGATTATGACCCGTTCTAAACAGACCCTAAAGCTGGGGGTATATTATAAATTCGTGGGGGCTTTGTGCAAAACTATATATTAAAGTAAATATTATATAATGTTTGGGGTCTTTTTGCAAACAATTCAAAGGTAAAATAAATAAAAAAAAGAAATATTTTGTTTTGCCTGATTGGGTTTTTTTAATCAAAATATATATTATATAAAGTGTACGAATAAAAAATGTTGATATTTGCCATCTTCACGAATCACCAAAAATGCAATCTTGAGGAGGAACAAATTACAAAGTCAACAAATAGCTCAAAGTTTGATGCAATTAAATTAGATTTTCAGAACGATACACAGTGAAAAAAAATTTATATCATTTAAATAACTCTTTTTAAAAGTTCACTTATTTTGGGATTAAATCTTATTGCAAACTTGGGGTCTGTTTGGAACGAGGTCATGATCAAGATCAAGATCAAGACTAGTGAACCACTTTTGTAAACTAATATCTTTTTATCAAAATTAAGACTTCAATAATTTAAAGCTCAAAAAAACTATTTAATTTTTTATAATAATTTAATTTAATAATAATATAAAATAATAAATATTAATTTTACAAAGATAAAAAAAAAATTTTAAAAAATGGTGACCCGGTACCTGACCCCAAATCAAACAGGCCATTATTCTCTTGCACGTGCGGTTTTTTGAACTAATCACGGCAATTGACCTTCGCCAGCGCCACCAAGAAGTCTTTCACAGAAATCAAAATATGTTAGGTGTTATTTGCAAATTGCAACCACTATATTCTTAACTTTTTGCAAAAAAAAAATAACATACAATTTTATATTCCAATTTATTTTCCTGCCACGCACGCTCTTCTCGGCGTTCCCATCGGGTCCGTCTGTTCGCCGTTAAGGTCGTAAAATCCCTAGTCTGGAACGCCAGAGAAAGCATCAAAACGACGTCATGCTCCAGAGCCACACTCCGCCGATCCACCCATCGCCGGCGAGGCTCTCCCCCTCCCTCCCTCCCAACCAGACTCCCAACCCCAAACCCCCTCCCTCCTCGTCCTCCGCCCCCGTCACCGCTGCCGCTGCCACCTCCTCCGCCCTCCTCCCTCTCCTCCCCCCCCTCCCCCGAGCCCAGTCCCTCCTCCTCCAGATGGCCTCCCTCGCCTCCCGGCTCTTCGACGTCTCCCCCAATCGATCCATCTGGCTCGCCTCCTTCCGCGGCTCCCTTCCCTCCTTCCTTCCCCAGACCCTCCCTGCCTTCCCCTCGCCGCCGCCCTCCTCCACCAAGGAGATCCTCGCCCTCTTCACCTCCCTCCAGACCCAGCTCTTCGAGGCCGTCGCCGAGCTCCAGGAGATCCTCGACCTCCAGGACTCCCGCGTCAAGCTCGCCCGCGAGGTCCGCGCCAAGGACTCCACCCTCCTCTCCTTCACCAAAAAGATCAAGGAGGCCGAGCAGGTGCTTGATCATCTGTTGGATGACTACGCCGACTACCGCCGGAGCCCTAAGCGGCCGAGATCGGAGGAGAACCCGGAAGGGTACTCGCTGCGCTCGGCCCTGGATCTGAACGATGTGCTCTCCTACGCGCACCGGATCAGCTACACCACCTTTGCCCCGCCGGAGCACGGCGCCGGCTTGCCGTTGCTCCGTGGGGCCCTTCCTCCGGCTCCGCAGGACAACGAGATGCGTGCCTCCATGCTCTACCACTTTGCGGACCTCGATGTTGGAGTGCCGCCAAGGAAAGCGATTGAAACGAAGGAAGGAGCTGCTGCCGGAGCTAACATTGGTGGGGAGGCACTCATGGAGCCAACGCCACCGAGGGAGGAGCCGCACCCGGCATTACCAATTCCGCCGCCTATGCTGCCGATTGCCGTGCCGCCAGGATGGAGAAAGGGGATGCCGGTGGAACTCCCAAGCGAGCTGCCTCCAGTACCGCCTGGATGGAAGCCTGGGGATCCCATCCACTTGCCACCATTGGATGGGGTTGTCGTTGGGAATAGGGGTGAGGAGCAACGGATGCCGACTCTGCCATCAGCACAGCCCAGGGCGCCGGAGGCGATACAGGTCAAGTATGTCCAGCTTGATATCAATCCAGATCAGGACGATTACAGTAGTGATTACAGCAGTGATGTTGGAAGTTCAGATGAGGATGATGAAGATTGAGTATCATTGGTATGGTTTTCTAGGATTTTGTTTGAAAATTTTCTGTATTAATATATTTGTTTTAACATTCAGTAGACAATTTCACGGCATTCTGTGCACTTATAACTTTATAGTTATCCTGAGACCTTAAAATTCTCAAAAATCCCTAGCTATTCCATGCATATCACTGTAGATGATCTTGTTGTCATTTTATCACAATCATTTGTCATGAGATAGTGCTGAATGAATGCCTTGTAGTTTGATATTATGTTTGTTGTTTCACTTACATGATATATTCTAAGGGGGGAAAGTCTATAAAGATTTTAATTATGTGAAAGCATCTTAGGGAACGAAGAAAAGAGGTTTTATGCATAACAAGTCTTCCTTTTATTGTTATCATAAAAAAAAAACCTTTCTTTTCTTGTTGGGTAGTTATGTTGTTACCCTTAAGAAGCGCGTATTGTTGCTTATGAGAATCAAGAGACAAACAATATATACAATCTTCTTTACATAATTTACCATACAAACAAAATGAATGGCATATATTTTGGCTCATTTTTAGTGTTGAACAAATAGCTGGAAAATGTAAAAACATACCAAATGGCTGCATAGGAATGCTAGCTACCCCATTCCTACTTTTGAGCTTATTTGAACTCTCTTTGCTTTCCATGTTTTATTGACGCAAAGTTACTTTTGAACCAAGTTCTTTGAAAGTCTTCCCCTTCAACCACTGCTTGTGATGGTGTATTCTACCAATAATGTGCCCCCATTGTAGTAGGCGTTTCTTCTACTCTGTAAACTAAGCCTGCTTCGTATTATGGATTCATATGGCAAACTTCTAATCATATCCAATTGGAAGTTTGATGAATATTTCTTGGTTTAATGGAAAGAAATGGTCTTCTGTAAATTTTTCAGAGTTTAGATATTTGGGTATCCTCCTTAGATTATTGTAAATTGATTTCTAACTTCCATGCCTTTTGGTTTGTCAAGTTGACTTGAAACTCCATTATGGATTCTATTGGCTTTCCGAAAACAATATTAAAGAAGCTTCTTTTGCAACCTGTGACTCCGAGACCCATGAAATTTCGCCTAGTTGTATGCTACAGCCATGGTGTTACTATAATTCCATTTTATTTGTAGTATCTAGCACAAAACCTACGTGTCAAATGATGAATTGCAGAGTTCTGTGACAGATGCAAGTCCATACAAGCCATTTATATGGGATTTCTATTCTACATGGTTGCGTAATTGTTATGAGTTCATGATCTTGGAATTCTATGATGTTCGCAACTCCAGTATAAGTACATTTTGCCAAAATCACATCATTTTGGAATGGCAGAGGTTTAGCGTACAATTGACTATGGATTATATGGATGGAGCGGAGCCGTATATCCAGAGAGTCGGCTTGATGGTGTCCTAGCCATCCTTGTAATTATTTAACTTCTGTTTCTTACATATCCGCCAAGCTTTTGCCTCTTTTTGTGTCGACAGAACTTAGTTTCTTAAACTAAACTTCACTGTCATGCATTATGCATATGGTTCTATAATTGGACAATCAAGTTAACGGAAGAGCATTATCTCATTAATTATGCCAAGCATTTTCATTTATATCTGGTTACAGCTGCTGCCGTTGTGTTCTCAGACTTGCCATCATTTGGCTGGATGTGTTGGAGGAACGTCAAAGCTAGTGTTCATGTATCATTCATTATACCTGTTACCGGCTTTTTTAGAGAAAGGTGTGTGGATCCTCCATGAAAGAAACTCTCTTCTTTTCCTGGCTGTTGATAGGATTGAAAACTACCGATCCAACAATGATCCTGTCTGTTCTCATTTCGATTTTATGAAAAATGTAAATCAGAGTACAAAGAATAATATTGATTATAATAATTTTTGTTTTTCTATATGTTTGGATGTATCTTCTAGAATAATTCCAAGTAACAGAATTTAATTTTATTTATGGACGTATTTGAATATATCTTCTAGAGTAATTCAAAGAAATACAAATTTTATTTATGATTTTTCCCGATTATAAAATATGACAATTACCATCAAATTCTTTCAGAATTGACTTTTAACTCTAATATTCGTTTAATTCTAATCCTTTTTTTATTCATATGAGTGAAATTAATATAAAATAATTTAAAAATTAAGTATATATAAATAAATGTTGAATATTATATTATAAATATTGTTATAATAGAATTAAAAAATATTTTTTATTATATTTTATTTTACTGTTACAATATTATTATAATATTTGATTCAATAAATAATATGATTTTAAATATTATATTATTATTAAAAATTTATTATAGTGCACAATAGTATAAAATCATACGTCAAATTGTCCCTGGTACATGACTTCTGTCGGATGAAACGTATTATATGAATTTTTCATACTAATTATAATTAATAGAGGGAGTAATTAAAAATTAGGAAAAGAGTTTTTAGACATTTGAAAATGCTCGCGGGGCTATTGGAATTTTTCCTAAAAAAAAATACTTAAATTCTTGGTTTACACCCCACCCAAACAGGCCCAAGGTGACCAAATCAGAATTTTAGCTCGCATAAAATAACTTGGTTTTGTCAAATTGGCCCGAAACTCCGACTTCGGCTGACTTGTTCGAATCAAAACCGAACTCGACCGGGTGAGGGTTTAAAAACTCGAGGCCCCTAATCTCCACGCCGTCCGAATCGGCCAGAGTTGTAATCGGGCCAAGCCAGGGTCAGGCTTATGTAAGCCCGAGACCGTCCCAACTATTTTGTAGCGAAGCCCGAGCCCGAGCCCGATTAAGCCTGAAAGTTTTAGCCCAACAAAAATTTAGATCCGAAATTGTTATATGTTTTGTTACAAAATAAAAATTTATCATGAAAATTTTGAAATTTAAAAATTTTGGCCTGAACTTGTCATCTTTCCATACAAAATTTAAAGGGAAGTTGCAAAAATTGATAAAATTTGGTATTTTATAATCAATATATAAATCATTGAATAATGAGTTTTATTTATTTTTTTTAATATTCAATGGATATTAGAATGGCGATAAATATTTATTTTTAATTTTAAGTTTAAACATAAAAATATTATTTTCACTTTTCATAATTGAATAAAGGGTCAGGATGTCACTTGTATATTACATAATATGTAAGTTAGAATTTTAAAAACCATTTTGGTTCGAGCCTAATCCGAATTCAACTCAGGTCTTGAGAATGAAGCCCGACTCCGACCCGAAGCCTGAAATACTGAACCTGAGCCCGAATTTTTTCGGGCCGAGCTTTCGGGTTTCGTCGGGCCAGTCCGACCCGTTGATATCCCTAGAATCCGCAAAGCACCTTGCTTACACGTTCGCGCCCGCGGGATTATATTGTGTCTCCCGGCACAGCGCACCGCTCGAAGTTGCGGCACCTGCAAGCCAGAGACTATAAGAAGCCAAACAAACGCCAACTCGCACCGAAACCGAAACATCCCTCGATCAAAACACCAAACCAAGAAACTCCCCAAAAATCTCCCCAAAAGGGAAACAAATCGTCGCGGTCGTCTTCGCCAAATTCGATATGCAGCCTGGCAGCGATTACAGCTCCTCCTACTACGCCCACCACTACCCTCCCTCGATCCCAAACTCTAGCCCTCCCCCTAATCCCGTCGACTTCCAGCCTTCCAATCCTCCGATCCCCTCCGCCTACGCCTCCGCCCCGCCCTATTCTCAATACGCAGCCGCTGATTACACCAGCCTTTCCTCTTCCCCTTTCTCCTCCTTCACCCAGAACCCCGATCCGGCCGCAAATCTCCCCTCTTTCGCCTCGCCTTATCCCCAGCCCCAGCCCCAGCCCCAATCCCAACCTCAACCTCAATCCCAATCTCCTCAGTTCTCCTCCTACCAATCCTACAACCCCTCCCCCTTCGCGCCGGACCAGCAATCCTCGCCATATCCTCATCTCCAGCAGCCTTTTTTCCCGCACGATCCATATCAGCCGCCCTCGAGCTATGCGCCCGCTCCGAACCCTAGCCCTACGCCCAATGCCTCCCTGTCGGCTCCTTATCCGGCGTATGAAAATCCATATGAGAGTGCCGGCCAGTATGGCGGGGTGATGAGTGCTTCTTATGATAGGAACAGCACCGGATTCGATAGGGATTTGTATGAGAAGAAGCCGGAGACTGGATTCCGGTGCGATTGGGGTGGAGATGATGCGGTCAATGAGGTTGCTTACCGATATGATGGAGGGAAGGCCGAGCCTTACGGCGCGAGGGGAACTGGCGGTCCTGCGAGGTCTTCATCTTCTTCTTCTTGGATGACTTTTGATGATTATGGGAGATCCTTGAGCTTTGGCTCCAGCGGAAAGGATGGAGGAAGCAGTGCGAAGATTGTCAGGGCAGTGCCGAAGGCGGACGCTCAGCAGGATGTGAGGAACGGGGTACAGAAATTTCGGGTCAAGCTGTTGCCTGAGGGCTCCGGCAGCACCATGGATGTCCTTTGTCAGGTTTGGTTATACAAAAAGCATGCTTCTTTCTTCGGATGTTTTATATATTATAAATCATAATTATGAACATCTCAGATTGCTTTCCACTTTCTGGATTATTCATACTGATTTATAGGAACCTATTAGATGAAAGTAACGTTTTAAAATGAGCATTTTAAGGATTAATAACTGATGTTCAAAAGACAAGAGATAGGGATTTTGTGCGTATCTTGGATTTGTCATTGTGAGAGAATAATTTGAACTAAATCGTAGTACTGAACTCTAAATGCCATTGTCGAGGGTGCTTACCCCTTGCTAGGTTGGGTGTACTGTAGGTATTTGAACTTATCCGATCCATTTCAGGCCCTCCCTTCTTTTCTCACATTAATGAAAATCAGCATGCCTGTGCGTTACCAACCCAAAAAGAATGAAACTCCTTTAGAGGATAGCACATTAGCACATTTGCTTTGCTGCTTTTTCTGTGTCAGCCCCACGAAAAGCACATTATTTTCTCTTCCATATCTGAATTAAGCTGGTAAAATGATTTATGTTACTCATTTTACAGATTGGTTTGGATGGAATTCGCATGCTTGATCCAAGCACCGGTAGAACACTAAGAATTTATCTGCTTGAGACTGTGACAAGATGGGAAGTAAGTGGGTCACATTATCTTCCTATAGTTGAAGACAAATCTGCTTTCCTCTGGTCTGAACTCCTAAATGTCATAGTCGGAAGTATTTCTTGAGCTTTCATTTTGTTTGTAATCAGGTGGCAGATCCATCTATCTATACTTTCTGGTCTAAAAGCTCAGTTGACATCGAACCAAGACGCATAAGGCTGCAATCTAATAGCTACACTACCACTACCATTCTTGACACTGTGGCAGCTGCAACTGTTCAGGTCAGATGGATATGTGCCTACTATGAGAAAGTTTGTTTTAATTTAACTGCACATATATTTTTGCTTGGGTGACTTCACTTTTTTATTAGCCGCCTGCTAGAATTACTATTCTATGGATCTTTCTTCCTGTGATATGGTTCCATTTGAATGAGATGGTGTGCATCTCCTGTCTTAAAATGATTTCATGCTCCTCTGTTTCCTAACTACAGCTGAAGGAGATGGGCGGAAAAGATGCCCTCATTCGAAGTAGAGCAATTGCTGATACTAGCAAACCATCTGATCAGCCTGGTGAAAAAAAGAAAGGTTTTGCTGACTGGATGAACTTCAAGAAGCCTGTGAATGAAGAGAAAGATCACTGGGTATGTCCAACTTTTCTTTGGCTTAGTTTTGAGTGTTATTTGTGTTTTATGGATCCACATGATCCACATGCTATTTTTCTCTCTTTGTTATTGAAACTTGGGAATATGTTCATTTTGGTACTGCCCATTTATTCAGCTTGAGATGTGGTTCTGATTTCTTCAAATTGACTTATTTAATGCTAAATCTTTTTTTTTATATATCTTTTGTGCTTTCAGGTTCCAGATGAAGCAGTTACTAAATGCACATTGTGCGGAATTGATTTTAATGCTTTTGTGCGTAAGGTGATTATTTTAATCTTTTTTCTCTTTTTAGTTAGCTGTTCTGATTTTCTGACACACTTGCCCCTCTTTTATTTTCAGCACCATTGCAGGAATTGTGGTGATATCTTCTGTGACAAGTGCACCCATGGTAGAATTGCTCTTACTGCAGATGAAAATGCTCAGCCTGTCCGAGTATGTGATAGATGCATGGTATGAGAAATTGTTTGTGCTATTATGGAAAGTATAAATTATCAAGATTCACTTGCTACTGTTAGATTTCATTATTTTATGCAAAGGCTAGCACTCTTTAGCTAGTGTTCAGTGTTATGTTTCTGAATTTAATATCACCACCAAAGTCATTTATTTCAATCAGTTTGGTGTCTACCTAGATTTTTATGATTCTAACCTGCAAACAAAATTAGGATATTTTGTTTCTTATTTTTTTATATGTTTTCGGATAATGAATAATAATTATACATTAGGTGATGCTATTTTGGTTTTCTAGGTTTATTGACCAGTTTTGTACACAACTTTTACATTGGAGGCTAATTATATTTTCTTTTGGTTAACAAAAAATGTTTATCTCATTTACGGTTGACATGCTTGTTTGAATTTCAAAAGATTGGAAGAGCAAGATAGATGAATTTAATTATCCTTCATTCAATGCAGAATAATTCCTATTATTAGTAATAGCTATGAGAGTGGGATATGATTTGAAATTATTTACTTAAATAAACTTTTGGACATGCTATTTTTTCCATGCATGTATGCATCTATCTTCATGTAGTTCAGGGTTTTTTTCCTCAAGATATGATATTTGCTTTGTGTAATTGTCATTGTAAATTTTCATTAGCATGAAATGCATAGCATTTGTTTGTCAAGATGCTGAAATTTGTCTTTGTTACGAACAAATACTTGTGGCTGCATTTGCGATTTGTTTTTTGAGATTAGCCTCATGCTTGTATTACTGTACTCCTTATGAGCAATACCATGACTGATTAATGTTTGTCAAGCCTTGATAAGTGATGTATTTTGGATGCTTCATTGTGTAACTTGCAAGGAAAGATTAATTTTACCTGAGTTGGGAACCTGGTGTATGTAAATCTGTATGGTGATTTTGGAATTCTTTTCTTCATTGCCCTTAGGCTGAAGTTACTCAGAGGTTGAGTTATGCAAAGGAAGCTGCCAGCAAACCTGCTGGACCTCAGAGCCATGAGGATCTTGCTAGGAAGCTTCAGGTCTTAACTCTCTCTCTCTATATATATTTATGTGTGTGTATATGTGTTTGTGTGTGTAGGAGATAATGGGTCAATATGTGTTGGAATTTGTCGTGTAGATCTAAAATCCAAGTTAAGCTTCATTTTTTCCATTATGTTTCCCATATGAAAGTGTCTTGCTTGATTTGTCAAACAACAGTGTAGATCACCATGCTTGGTATTTTTGTTTCTAGAAACAGATGTGAGGGTGGTTGAACAGGTGGTTATGCCTATACTTGTACTTGTCAATAGCATTCCAGGGATTTTGATGATTGCGAACAAAATCAAGAGATTATTAATCCTTGATCCTCATATGCAACTTAACTACTAAAAGAAGTAAAATAAAAAAGCTTAACTGCTGTTGGAAATATAATTCAGACTTTAGCTTCTGAACAAAAAAAATTCAAACTACTGTTGCAAATATTCTTTTGCAAATTCAAGCTAATTTAGTAGTAGTTACTGTTAGAAAGAAAATTCAAACTGTAGTGGTTATTTTGATTGTCTATGAGGAGTCATATATGTTTTCTTAATCTATTACATGCTATGAATGGCTTCTTTGACAGGAGGAAATGGAGAAAAATCGCAAGTCATCTACAGGTATTTATAGTTCTCTTCTTCTTTTTCTTTTTTCATTTTTGGGTAGTGCACTTGCTATTGGGACTTTTGAGGATCATTTATCATTATCCGACCTCATATCATCTTTTGGTTGATAAATGTGTTACAGGTTCAAAGACTGATGGATCTGGCAGGCAAATGAGAGAAGTTGCATGTCCTACCTGCACTGTGCATCTTCAGGTTCAAATTTTGTTGTATATTGGACCACCCATTGTTGTTCCTTTTTATTCATTAGACATATCGCTTGAAAAGTTAAGACTATGGCAATCAGACTTGAGCATCCATTGCGGATTGAATTCGAATCTGCGATTTTTGTTGCACAGGTACAAGTTCCTGCATCTGGGTCTGAAACAATAGAATGTGGCGTCTGCCAGCATCCCTTCCTTGTAAGTGCCCATTGATGTGACAGCTGAATTTGTTATGGTGGTTTAGCATATGTTTGTGTGCTGGTCTGTCTTTGGAGATCTGTTGGTTGCTTTTTAGTTGCATATAATAATATTGTTTAAGGTGTGCATATTTTTTTTGCATTTTTATAGTTTGTACGTCTGATCCCTGAGTGCTTGATTGTATTTAAGTATACTTTCAAATAAAGCCTTCTGGGGAGCTTGGGATGTTTAAGTTCTAATTTAGCAGCGGACTGATTGAAGATAAATTGTTTTGTATGAGCCCTATTTGGCCTGTGCATGATAATGCTTCTTCGGAACAATCTAATGTTGTTGATTTATATTGTTACTGTTATCATTATCTTTCGTTGCTGTGCAAAGAAGTAATGAATAGCAGGATGACATGTGATACAGTGTTTTTCACGCATCAGTCGATCATTATTAGCAATGTTGAGCAGCAAATGTGCACAAGGAATATTTGCTCCTCGTTTGCGCCGAAAGAATTCGTTATAAAAAAAATATAGGAGATTTATGTTCATAAAATTTTGGATAAATGACGTCTATGAGATGGTTTAAGTTAATACCTGAAATTATGCCAAGCCTTCGGAAGGCTAGGCTGAGAAATACCGAAGGACCTGATTGGTTCAGTATTAAGGAGGATTAAACTCCTCATAACTATAACTGAACTCTCAGAAACACATCAAAATATGTTTAGGAGATTTTTTTTAGGGCTAATTTCGTAACCCTCCAAAATTTTGTTTAATTACGAAAAATCCCTTGAAATTTTTATAATTACTTATACTCCTCTTTTTCAAAATATTTACCGACACCTCTTGATTGTTATTTAATTAATTTTTTTTCAAAAATTTAGATTTTATCCTCCGTAATTTTACAATTAAATTCCTAAAAAATTTATTTTCTTATCCTCTACTCTTTTTCCCAAAATATTTACAAATAAACCCTTTGAATATTTTTATTTATAAAAAAGTCCAAATGTTAATATTTTTTAAAAAATAGTTATAAAAGAGCTGAAATATTTTTAAATATTTATGAATAAAATCCTAATATTTGTATTTTAACAAATAAGTCCCTTGAAATTTTTTTTTAAAAAATCAAAATGTAAAAATTTTTCGAAAAAATATTTATAAAGGGCTAAATATTTTAAATATTTTATAAATAAATCATAATATTTATATATTTATAAATAAGTCCCTTGATTTTTTTATTTATAAAAGTCCAAATGTTAATTTTTTTAAATAAAAATTTATAAAAAGGACCTTAAATATTTTAAATATTTTACAAATAAACCCTATATAAGAAACCTAATTACAAATTTTATATTTGTGCATTTATAAATAAGTCCCTTGAATTTTTTTATTTATAAATAAGTCCAAAATTTATAAGTTTTAAAAAAATTGACAAAAAAGATTTGAAGGTATTAAAAACACAAAAATTTAAAATATAAGTTCAATATTTTGTATATTTACAAATAGACCTCTCAAATTTTTTTATTTATAAATATGCCCAACTTTTATCAATTTTTCAATAAAATTTCACAATATTGAAGTTTTAAAAATTAAAATTTTGAATTACAAATTTAGTATTTGTACATTTACAAATAGATACCATGAATATTTTTATTTATAAATAAGTTTAAAATTTTATCATCTTTAAAATAAATTTTATAAAAAAGATATTGAAGGGTTTAAAACTTAAAATTTCAAATTATAAGTTTAATATTTGTACATTTATAAATAGACCCATAAAATATATTTATTTATAAATAAGTCCAAATTTTGTTAATTTTTAAATAAAATTTTACAAATAAGACATTGAAGGTTTTAAAACTTAAATTTTGAAATTACAAATTTCATATTTGTACATTTACAAATAGACCCCTTGAATATTTTTATTTATAAATAAACTCTAAATTTTTATCATTTTTAAATTAAATTGTACGAAAAAGATATTGAAGATTTTAAAATTTAAAATTTAAAATTACAAGTTTAATATTTGCATATTTAAAAATAGATCCATTGAATATTTTTATTTATAAATATATCTAAATTTTATTTATTTTAAAACTAAATTTTATGAATAAGTCATTAAAGATTTGAAAACTTAAAATTTAAAATTACAAATTTCATATTTGTACATTTACAAATAGATCCCTTGAATATTTTTATTTATAAAGAAGTCTAAATTTTTATCATGTTTTAAATAAAATTTTACAAAAAAGACATTGAAGGTTTTTAAACTTAAAATTTAAAATTACAAGTTTAATATTTATACATTTATAAGAAAACCCATCAAATATTTTAATTTATAAATAAGTCAAAAATTTGACAAAAATTTGCTTAAAAATTAACATGTAAATCAGGTATTTTCTGTAATAAAATCGTAATTAATATTCACATATTAAAAAATACATAACTAATTATATGGATATAACATATTCTAATATTAGGCATCATAATACATACATTACAGTACTTACATCCAAAATACTAGTGATGAATATATAGTATATTTGCAAATAAGAATCTAATAAAGTTACACGCAGATATCAAGTCATCTTGATATCACAACATTACAATCTTGATATCAAGTTTACCAAATACATATTTTCTTTTTTGAGTATGTCCAACTTTCTTCTAATATCCTCCATAACAAAACACTAATCTTACGAGATTCACTGAATCAGACATTTGTAAAATATATAACAACATAAGTAGAACATAAGTAAATAAACAATATCAAAAGCTAGTTCAAATTTAATTCAAAATCAAGAAAACGCATAGACGAATTCGATGTCTTCAGCATCTATAGTGGCATCTCTGGAACATTGACCATGCAAGGGTGGGTGGAACACTGACCATGCATGGGGTGGGTGGTGCACGTCGGTGATCCATTGGGGGGTGGGTGGGTGGACGCCGGTGATCCATTAGGGGGGTGCGGGAGGGTGCACGGGATGCCAGAGGCCGGTGATCCATTTGGGGGGAATGCCAGAGGCCGGTGTGAGCATGGGCCCCAGGCCGGTGAGGGTGAGAATGCGGATGGGCTAGGTCGGGTGTGCACCCTCGCAGGCCTGGGGCCTATGCTTGTGCCGGCCTTGGGCATCCGCGCCTATGCGCTCGTGCATCGGCCCCAAACCGGTGAGGACGCTCGAAGGTGGGGGGGCGGGGGCGGGGGGGGTGGGGGGTGGAGCTCGCAGAGGTGTGCAAGGGCGTGCAAGCGCGGACGCCCGAGGTCAGGTGCCGATCTCGGGTGTTTGCACCCGCTTGCCCTCGCACTGGCCTCTACGAGCGCGGGTCCTAGGCCGGTGAGAGCAAGCAAGCGCGCAAGTACAGACGCCAGAGGCCAGTGCGAGCGCAAGCCCCAGGCCGGCAAGGGCACGCGAGCGCACGGACGCAAACGTCGGAGGCCGAAGCGAGGGTGCGCGAGTGCAGATGCCCGAGGCCGGCGCAAGCGCAGGCCCTAGGCCGTTGAGGGTGTGGGCACGGCCGGCGAAGGCGCAGGAGCAAATCTGGTCCGCACCTGCGCGCTCGCATTCCCTCCCCAGAAGTGCCCTCACCCTTGCCGTCCTAGGGCTTGCGCCCGCACCGGCCTCCACCGTCCGCGCCCATACGCTCTCGCACTGGCCTCCGCCATCCACGCCCATGTCCCGGCTTCTAGCGTCCGTGCTCGCGCACTCGCCGCCCTTGCCGACTTGGGGTCCGTGCTCGCACCTGCCTCTTGCATCTACATCGGCACACCATCGCCGGCATAGCGCCCGCGCCCACGCTCGCTGGCGAGGCAAACTGAGGCCGATCTGCTCGAAAGGGGAGAGGAGGTGCAGATCTGCTCACAACGGGAGAGGCAGATGTGGATCAACTTGCGAGAGAGGTGCAGACGTGGATTTGCTCGCCGGCGGGCAGGCAGAAGCCGATCTGCTCGCGGGGGAGTGTGGATCTGCTCGCGGCGGGAGAGACAAATGCGGACTAGCTTGCGGGGGAGGTGTGGATGCGAATCAGCTTGCAAGGGAGGTGCAGACGCGGATCTGCTTGCCGGTGGGACAGGCAGAGGCCGATCTGCTCGCAGGGGGGTGCGGATTTGCTCATAGCGGGGGAGGAGGTGCGGATTAGGGGGGAGTGTCGGCACAAGGCACCGGTAGAGTAGTGGCGCGGGGAAGCGACAGCACGGGAGACCGGCAGAGCAGTGGTGCAGGGGAGTGACGGCGCTGGGACTGGCGGAGCAGCGGCGCAAGTCTGAGTAGCACAACAGCGAGAGAGGAGATAAGGTTTAACTGTAAATATCGGGGGTGTTTTAGTAAATATGACTAATTTCAGTGTATTGTATGCAAATAGCCGAAAGTTATATATATAATAAATAATAAATTTTTTAAGGGTTTAATTGTAAAATTACGGAGGGTGAAGCGAAATTTTTTAAAAAAAATTGATTAAATAATAATTAGGAGAGTGTAGCTAAATATTTTGAAAAGAAGGGGTATAGATAATTACGAAAATTTGGGAGTTTTTTATAATTAAAGAAAATTTTGGCAGTGTACGGAATTAGCCTTTTTTTTAAAATAATTATTTTTTTTTCTATTGGTGTTCTAGGAAAGGAGTTTTTAGTCACCAAAACAAGCCTCTTACAATAGAGTTTGTTGGCGCTTTAATTATTTGAACTCCGAACCAAATAAGTCCAAAAGAAAATAAAAGAAAAATCGGAGTGCAAGTCATGCGAGAGACACTAAAATCCCCAAAAAAATCAAACTAAAATATGGAAAGTGGGCTTTTATGAGCATGCGGAGCAATTGGTGATGGTGGTGGTGGTTGGGCAGTAATCGGCTTCAATTGGTTCCGATATCATCCACTCAGAGGAACTGCTATCTTTGTGGAAAACGGGCCTCGAATTCTCGATCTGATTCCCAATCTCATTCTCTATATCAAAGTCGATGGCGAATCATCAGACTCTCACAAAAACTAGGAATAGAATTGTCATTTTTATTTATCAATTATTTTGAAATATTTCTTTCATATGTTGTAGCGAAAATATCGATATCCACCACAATTCACGATATAAAAGAAAAACAAAAAAGAGGAAAAGATAGTGCACAAGAGATATATGTGGGAAAGACGATCCAGAGAATATTGTATTGATGAGAAGAGAAAGAGAAGATTACAATGATGGAGACGAAACTTCAATATCACCAACTCTCATAAAAGACTAAGTAGTCTAACTGTTACAAGACGTTTTGAGAATATTGATCTATATATCTCTCTCTCACTCTATATTGAAATCCTTACATCAATGGTGTATTTATAGATCTGGCCTAACTGTGTTTGAGTCAAAGTAGAAGATTGACTCAAATAAGACTTCTACTAATTTAAGTCTTCTAGTAGAAGATAAGTCTAGATAAGGATCAAACCCACTAAATAACTTCCTAATATAATTAAGACTATTCGGAAAATCCGGATTCGAGACACCATAAAGCCAACAATCTCCACCTTAGCTCGAATCATCTTATTCTTTGAATTTGAATCTTCAATAGATGTCTTTGCCATTACCTCCTGCGATAGGATCAACGACCTTGAATATTGATCAAGTCCAAACAGAGCTTGAACTTATCAATCGAAATCACATTCGTCAACATATTTGCATGATTTTTTGAAATATGAATCTTTTGTAAAAAAATCTCGCCGTCTTCAATAATATCCCGAATAAAATGAAATCGGACATCTATATGCTTTGATCTGGCGTGGTACATTTGGTTCTTCATAAGGTGTATGGCGCTCTGACTATCGCAAAAAATAAAAAAGAACATATTGAGAAAAACCAATTTCACTTGCCAAACCTTTTAGCCATAGACCTTCTTTGACGGCTTTTGTAGCTGCCATATACTCAGACTCTGTTGTAGATAATGCTACAGTTGACTGTAAGGTACACCTCCAACTAATAGGTCCTCCACAAAGAGTGAAAGGATAACCAATGAGGGATCGGCGTCGATCAAGGTCTCCAGTATAGTCTGAATCGACGTAACCAATAATTTTGGCCTCTTACACTGTGTTCCTGTCGAAACATAAACCAATATTAAAAGTACCTTTGATATATCTTAATAGCCATTTCACGGCCTGCCAATACTCTTTTCCTGGATTTGTCATGTAACGACTAACAATACTGACTGCTTGTGTAATATCAGGTTTTGTGCATACCATAGCATAAATTAGACTTCTAATAGCACTTAAAAATAGGATGTTCTCTATGTATGCATGCTCTTCATCTGTAGAAGGACATTATTGAGCTGAAAGCTTGAAGTGAGATGCCAAAGGAGTACTGACGGGTTTTGAATTCTGCATGTGAAAACGAGAAATAATCTTCTCGAGATACTTGCTCTGTTTGAGTCATAATTTTTCATGCTTTCGATCTCGATCAATCTCCATATCAAGAATCTTCCTTACAACACCTAAATCTTTCATCTCAAATTCCTTTTTTATTTTAAACTTTAAATCATTTAGTAGAGATATGTCTTGAGTAGCGATAAGCATATCATCAACATAAAGAAATAATATAATAAATGAGTTATTGGCATGCATCTTAAAATAAACACAATAATCATATTTGCAGTGGATGAAATCTTGTCCCAGCATAAAACTGTCAAACTTTTTATACTATTGACTTGGAGACTGTTTCAAACCATAAAATGATTTGTTCAACTTGCAGACAAAATTTTTCTTGCCTTCTTAGATGAATCTTTCAGGCTGTTGCATAAAAATTTGTTCTTCTAATTCTCCATGCAGAAAGGCAGTTTTGACATCAACCTGTTCTAACTCAAGATTATGAAAAGCAACTAAAGTAAGTAGAAAATGAATAGATGTGTGTTTAATCATAGGAAAAAAAATTTCATTAAAGTCAACACTCTCTTTTTGTGAATACCCTTTTGCAACTAAACGGGCCTTGAATTTAATACCATCTATCTCAGAGAAATCCTCTTTCTTTCGAAATACCCACTTGCAACCAATTGCTCTTTTACCTTTTGGTAATTTCACCAAATCTCAAGTATGGTTCTTTTGAGGGAATCCATCTTTTCATTCATAACAACTTGCCACTGAGAAGAATTCTTATCCTGCACTACTTTTTTATAAGAAAAAGGATCACCATTGTCAGTAACTAAAGCAAAAGCTACCATATCTTCAAAATCATACCTCTCAAGTGGCTTTATATTTTTTTGAGATCTTCGAAGTGGAGTCTTTTCAGAAACTTGATTTTTAGAATTTTTCTGAGAGTCGGGCATACCCTGAATATCTTCTTCTAAAGGAACTACATGCTCTACCTCCACTTGCATTATATCATTGGAACCTTTCTTGAGAGATTTTAGCATAATACTTTCGTCAAATACTATCTCTCTCAATAATTGCATTTAAAATAATAGGATCCCACAAACGATAGCCTTTAACGCCTTTGGCATAACCCCGGAAAATACACTTTTTGGAACATATATCTAACTTATCCTTGACAACATGCACATAAGCAAGACAACCAAAAATCTTTAAAGAAGAATAATTTGCAGGTTGACGAGTCCATACCTCTTCAGGAGTCTTGCAATTAATGGTTATTTGAGGAGAGCGATTCACAATGAAGTATGTTGTATTGACAGCTTCTGCCTAAAAATCTTTATCAAGATTAGCTGTACTGAGCATATTACGTGCTTTCTCCAACAAGGTTCTGTTCATCATTTCAGTCACACCATTTTGTTGAGGTTTTCCTGGGATGGTAAAGTGACGTTTGATGCCTTCATCTTCACAGAATTTTAGAAACTTTGTTGATTTGTACTCTTCGTCATTATCACTTCTGAGATATTTGATTTTTCTATCAGTCCTTTTTTCAACTGAAGTTTTTCACCGTTTGAAGACAGAAAACACTTCGGCTTTGTGATGCAAAAAATAAGTCCACACTTTTCTGAAAAATCATTAATAAAACTGACAAAATAATGAGCACTGGATTTTGATAAAATAGAAGAGCACCACACATCAGAATGAATATAATCAATTAAGCCTTTAGTGCAATGAGTACCGATGTTAAACTTTACCTTGGACTGTTTACCATAAAAACAATGCTTGCAAAAATCTAATTTGCATGAGTTGAGGTCTTTCAGTAATTTTCTTTTGTTGAGCTCACTTAAACTTTGCTCACTTATATGACCAAGACGCATATGCCATAAGTGGGTCATATCAGAAGAAGAAGCCTGAGAAATTGCTGCTCCACCTGCAACAGTTTTTCCTACTAACTCATATAAATTTTCATGCTTTAAGCCCTTCATTACTATCAATGAGCCTCTAGCAACCTTAAGAACTCCACCTTCAACAGAATACTTATAACCAGCAGAATTCAAGGTACCCAAAGAGATCAAATTCTTTTTCAAATCAGTAACATGTCTGATATCAGTAAGAGTTCTAATAATATTATCAAACATCTTAATTTTGATTGTTCCAATTCCAACATTTTTGCATGGATTGTTATTGCCCATCAAAACTAAACCACCATCATAGAACTTGTAGTCTTCAAACCAATCCTTATTAGGACACATGTGGTAAGAATAACCAGAATCAAGAATCCAAATATCATGGTAACAATCAAAATTAGAACTAATAGAGAGAATGTTACCCAAATCATCATTAGAACTCCCTTCAACAACTGACAATTGTTCTTTGGCTTGCTCTTTAGATTGAAATTCTCTTACTTTCTTTACTTTGAGCTTCCAACAATCTTTAATTGTATATCTCATTTTCTTACAATACCTGTAGTTTATTTCTTTGGATTTGGATCTAGAACGACCTATCCTTGATCTTTCTTTGGTACGACCTCTGACAATTAATGCTTTTGAGTGTGACACATCCCCTCCAATCTTTTTCAAATATTCATTAGATAGAAGGGCAAAAGAAATATCGTCAAATTTCAAATCCTTCCGATACATGAGAATAGTTTTAAGATTCTCAAGAGAAGGAGGTAAAGACGATAATAAAATAATTGTCTTGTCTTCATCTTTAATTTTAACATCAATGCTTAACAATTGAGAGACAAGTTTATTAAAAGCATTAAGATGATCAACTATATTCATACCTTCTCTCATTCGAAAATTGAAGAGCTTCTGCTTTAAGTAAACTCGATTTGAGATAGACTTACTCATATATTATTTTTCCAAATTTTTCCATAACTCCGAAGGTGATGTTTCATCAAGAAACAGATAGAGCACCTCATCAGTGAGATTGAGGATGATTGTGTTATGTGCACTAGCCTTCTGGTTTTACCATATACTTTCGGCGACATCTTCAAGCTTGACGTCCTCCAATGTGTTTTTCAACTTTTGTTGAGTAAGAATTGCACAAACTCGTGCTTGCCAAATAGGAAATTCCTTCTTTCCATTGAATTTTTTTATATCGAACTTCGTAGTGGACATATTGAACCAAGCTCTGATACCACTTATAGCGGAAAATATCGATATCCACTACAATTCACGATATAGAAGAAAAAAAGAAAAGAGAAAAAAATAGCACATAAGAGATATATGTGGGGAAGACAATCCAGAGAATATTGTATTGATGAGAAGAGAAAGAGAAGATTACAACGATGAAGACGAAACTTCAATATCACCAACTCTCACAAAAGACTAAGTAGCCTAACCGTCACAAGACGTCTTGAGAGTATTGATTTATATATCTCTCTCTCACTCTATATTGAAATCCTTACATCAATGGTGTATTTATAGATGTGGCCTAACTGTATTTAAGTCACAGTAGAAGACTGACTCAAATAAGACTTCTACTAATTTAAGTCTTCTAGTAGAAGATAAATCTAGATAAGGATTAGGTCCATTAAATAACTTCCTAATATAATTAAGACTATCCGGAAAATCCGGATGCGAGACACCATAAAGCCAACAATATATTTGAGAGATTTGAAGAAAGCAAAGAACGGTTCCATTTCATAACCCTAATCATACCAGGCCACATCTACATCTACATCGACATCGATGTTCGATTGTAACTAAAAAGGATCATTCCATCTGTTTCATGCACATTCAATCTAATAATTCAAAATAGCCAATAAACTAAATTTTCTATCCGATTACGTGTTTTTGATCAAGTGATGTTCAACATAAATTAAGTTATCCACTTGGCTTGTATCTGCTTGGTGCTTTAAAAAAAAAAAATCAGACATTACGGCTTCCAGAATCAACCAAACAAATGCTGGAGGGGACATGCAGACAGTCTAGCTCTATCAAGCGCTAGGGGTGAGCAAAAAAACCGAAAAACCGATTAACCGAACCGTACTGGTTGAGAACCGTACCGGAAAACCGGTTCTCAGGGCAAACCGGTACGGTTCCGGTTCTGAAATTTCACAGAACTGGAAAACCGGTTCCGGTTCCACATTTTCTAAAAAATCGGTTAACCAGAATCGTACCGGTTTAATATATAAAACCCTAATCCTAATTGCGCCGCCTCGGCCTCGCACTCGGCCTCGCCCTCGCACTCACCCTCGCCTCGACCCCGAGCTCGCAGCAACGCGCCGACGCCGCCTCGGCCTCGCCATTGCCCCCGAGCTCGCAGCGACGCCGTCTCGCCCTCGAGCTCGCCCTCGCCCCCGAGCTCGCAGTGACGCCGCCTCGCCCTTGCCCTCGCCCTCGCCCTCGCCCTCGCCGGTCGTCGCAACGCCGGAGCTCCAGTATACCGGTTTTAGAACCGAAACCGAAAAATCGGTTCTTTACCCAAACCGGTACGGTTCCTGTTCTTAATTTTTTGAGAACCGAAATCCGGTTTCGGTTCTAAAATGAGCAAAACCAGTTAGCTCACCCCTATCAAGCGCGTGTGTTTGAGGGAAGAAGAAGGGGAAGAAGAAGGCCGTCAGCAAGGAGAGAGCCAAGAACATTATTGAGAGAAGCCTATGTGTTGTCTCTGCAGGTAGCAACGATGTCGTGATTACCGACTTCAGCATTCCTTTCAGAAGATCACAATGTAGTTTTCCAGCTTATGCTAGCTTCTTGATCCACTCTGCTTCCAGCGTTGTTGATCTGCTATTACTAATCCAGACAGCACCATTTCGCATATTTCCTGACATTTTTCACAAGGTTTAGAATCATCATTTGAAAAATTGCGAAAATTTTCAAGTAGTGCTTTTTTTCTTCTATAATTTTATGTACTGTTAAAATTTTTTTCTCCCTCAAATATGTTTATGACTAAATAATATTAATTTTGACAGTTAAAACTACCGGAAAGATATTAAAATTATCATTATATTCTTATTTCATATATCTATATAAAAATATTTTCGATAAAAAACTCTCTAAAAGTTAAAAAATTACTAAAAATATCATAAAAATTTAGAAAATCAAAAAACGACTGAAAATACAAAAAATTTGTAAAAAACTCCCTAAAAATATTAAAAGACAAAAAAAATCCCTTGAAGGTTTGGAAACTTTTTAAAAATATATAAAATGCATATAATCACAACAAAACCACTTAAAATATAAATATCATTAAAAAATACTAGAAAATATAAAAAATCACAAAAATCCTAAAGATTTAGAAATTACAAAAAAAACTTCTAAAAGTATAGAAAATCATAGAAAAATTTCTAAAAATAACAAAAAAATAAAACTCCCGAAAAATAAAAAAATCAGAAAAAAATCCGTTGAACCAATAACCCCTCACATATAAAAGGTCTTCAACGGGTTTTCAGTCATTTTTTATATTTCCAGAGGTTTTTTTATAATTTTCTAAACTTTTGAGAAGTCTTTTGTGATTTTTTTACTGTTGCAATTCCGACTTTTAGAGATTTTTTTGCGATTTTCAGAGGTTTTTATGCAATTTTCTGAATTTTTTTTAATTTTTTTACATTTTCAAGCTTTTTTATGATTTTCTATATTTTTAGGGCTTTTTTGTAATTTTCTAAAATTTCAAGAAATTTTTTCTATTCATATATTTTCAAGGAGTTTTTTACGAATTTTTTTATATTTTCAAAGGTTTTTATGATTTTCTGATTGTTTTAAAGATTTTTTGTGATTTTTTAACTTTCAGGGGATTTTTTATAAAAATATAGTTATATAGATATATGAAATAAAAAATATAATGGTAAGTTTGATCTTTTTTAAGTAATACTATTTGTGTTAGACAGTGAGTATTTACCAAGATTTTGAAACATGAAGTATCACTATTTTTAAGAAATTAATTGCCCCCACTAAGGTTATTGATATAGGATTATAACAATACTCTTTCAGGATACAATAAAGCCTAGAGAACTACATACAACGATTTCTGAAGGCTTTTTAAAAAAATTCGTGGAGACTAAATATAAAAAGAAATAATAAATAATTATATATAATAAGAAAGATATATCTGTATATTTATAAACTATAATATGACTGTTAAAATCAATTATATCACATCTTTTTAAGACAAACACAAATGTTTGTAAACACCTTTTTAATTTTCTGAAAAAATAAAAGTTAAATCAAATTTATCGAATTTAACTTTTCTCCTTTTTTCCCTATATTCCAAATCAAATTAAAAAACTCATCCCAATAAATAAAATACAAATTAAACTTATACTCTTCTAATGTGAGATTAAATCTTAATATATAATCTACTTATAATAATTCATATATAAGAAAAATATCATTATTTTACTGATAAATGTCTCGTGTTTACGGACTTTTTTCACAAAGTTTAAAATCACCGTTTGAAAAATTTTACAGGAACTGTACCAATTGGGAGCGTGAAAAATCAGTGTTCTCGGGCTTCTTCCTCCATCACAAAGAACTCTTGCTGGCGGGATCCAAAGAGACTGTTACCTCCATACAACCATCAGTAGAGTACAACCAGCAACTATCTAAGCAGCTTCAAATGTAGCCCAAAAAGATGCCCATGGGTCAGATTGTTTCCATTGACATAATCCAATACTATACATCTTATTGTATTTAATTGCTTGTGTTTGGTCATCAGCTCTTTCTTTTTCACTAAGACTTCAACATTTTGCATAGTTTGCAGGATTTAAGGAATCACCATGGAACTAGGAATACTGTGTAAGCTGAGTGGACACACTTCAGCTTTCACCCTACACAAAAGGTATATGAGATTCTGGTGGATCTCGTCGTTCCACAAGATTTAGCAATATCAGAATGATGTTATTGAGAGATAATTGCCTATCTACAATTAAAGACAAACACAAATTCCTGTGGTGATGTTTGCTATACATGATCACTTGCAATTGATAACAATATTCTGCAAGTTTAGTCTTGCAAACTATTTGCAACCACTGTCAGAGACCTAAGGTATGAATTGAAGCTCTATACAAGGAGAAAAGGAGCACATAGAGTAACAGAATTTAGAGACTTGGATTCAAAAGCACTGAAATATACTATACAAGGAGCAAGGTCTAAAGTTTGAAGCTCAAAACAAACTTACCGCAGGATTACTATACTATATAGCCCACACCCTATTTTCCCATGTCTTGGCACCTAAGGACTAGTATGCGATAAATCCTGAGCTACAACCTCGAGAAGAGATTGTCATGCAAAACAGACAAAAAAGGATATACATATAGGAAGGTAGAGCATATAACTGGGAGGGCTTCAACACTTAACAGAGTTTATTCTGGGCAACTGCGTGGCATAACTCATCCTCATAAAACAGAACCCTGTTGGAAGCCATCGATTTGAAAATGGGTTTTGACAAACCAGATGGCATTATGCATCTTGAAGACAAAGAGTCTGGGAAAAGAACAGCTGCAATCTGTTTTATGTCCATCTTGTTTTGACGAGGAGGGCGGGGCCCTTGCTTTGGCGCTTTTGGAGTACGAGGACTAGAAATCCACAGAGCTCTTCCTTCTGCGTTGCTATAAATAGTTTAGGAGGAGAAAGTTAGAAGAAAGTAGTGGACAAACAAACCCAGGCTAAATTGTAACACGTTTTACCTTAAAAAGGGCCAATGTTCGGTAGGAAGAGGTGTTTTTGTCCTAAGCATTTCTTGTCGAGACCGGTCTGGGGTGGTATAGTTAAAATAGTATTGCCTAGCAATAAGAACCTGGAGCAAATTTAAATGGACGATTGATTAGCTCCCTTCAACAAACAAACAAAAGAACAAAAAGTAGCATTAAGTAACATTAAAGTCAACTGAAAAACAGGGAAAAATTAAACCCAGATGATTTGGTTGATCAAAAGTATCTTAAGTTTCAAGTACAACTGAGACAGAAAATTTCCCAAATGGAATACAAAAACAATTGGGATTCTTTGCGGAATTGGTGACAAATGGGAAATAACCTCTAAAATTTTTGGTAAGAAATCAATCTCATCAAACAGAATAAAGCCCTTCAGTCAAGAAAGGAACAATTAGCAATGGGTTTGTCAGTTACATTAAATGGCTGTCAGATTGAAGAAATTAAGGGAATAATAAGCCTTCCAAATATATGCAGAAAAATTTTCCTACAGTAATAAGACAAGTGCTTTGGAAGACACTTGAACAAAAGCATGTAATAGTCATGTAATTTGGCATATGGTTGCAATTGCGGCAAATCAAACAGATAAATATCTGTGGATGCCTTAGTATAAGCTCAAGAAATATGTGAAGAATGGTAGATGAGATGAAATATATCAGTTCTCCAATAAGATATTATTGTTGGCCAATATTTCAAAAGCGCAAGTAAACTGTTTGGTAACTCTCGAGTCAAGAATCTTGACAAAGGTAAGCACAAGATTCTTGACAAAGGTAACAACAATAATCAGATTATTCTGTAGAAAAAATTATGCTGTGGATAATTTATTTGTAGTACTTTCATCATGTTAAATGCATTAGAATATGTACGCATAATGGAGCAACATACGAACCATGGACAATTCATATCCTCATATAGCAGTCATCAAATAAAAAAGTCAATATGAAGGATAAAGATGTCATGAACTTGAAGCAGGTACAGAAAAAATTAAGTTTTAGAATCATAGGAGGGGTGAAGGATAAGAGAGTCCTTACAGCCTTTCTGATCCGTGAAGAAACACGGAAAACACCCTTTAGTTGATCATGGTGTAAGTGGCACATGATTTTAACCTAGTCAAACAAAAACCATAATTCTTCAGCTAAACAAAACAAGCTACATTCACCAATAGCATGCCAATTAGAAAAGAAAATTGAGCATATGCTTTCAGGCTTATCATACCAATAGATCCATAGGCAGAGATTCCAGCCTTGAATTTGAATCACAATGAATAAATTCAGGTGTCTTAGGGGTCTCAGGCAACTTATTCAGCTTACTTCCATCCATCAAACTGAAAGGCGACTTCAAATTAATCTTGAATGGAGATGCAAAAGGAGAGCTAACTTTGACCGTAGCCTCTGATTGCTGCGACAAATCTAAGTTTGCCCTCTTTGAGTCCAACACAATTTTTTTCTTGGCAGTCCCAGAGCAGGATCTGGGTGTTGTCCTGCTGTCACGTAGTTTAGCAAGCGCACCAGGCCTCAAATACCTGTTCTTTGCATTCTTTACGACCTTCTTCTGTTTGTAAGCCATCCTGGATAAATTAATGCTTCAAAAATTCCATAAATTCTCCCTTCCTCCAGCTAATTACCTAAAGATTTACATGAATAATACATGATTAAACAAAATTCAAGGCAAAATTAATAGCCCGTGTTCATTGAATAGTTCAAATGTTCGAAAATATGCATAAATTCTAAGTATTGAAGTTAAGAAATAAATAAATTCCACATATTTTTCTATAGAAAACAACCCAAGCTATCATAAAGGAAGTTCATTTCCCACTTTCTCAGAACATTTATATATTTATAAACAGGAAACTTACCGATCAAAATATAGGACGAATCGCATAAACTACTGAGGACCAAACCTTCGATGAAGCCCACGGGAACCGTAAACCCAATTCGATCCGCGAGCTACCATTGATCTCAAGCCCCTGAGATGGGAGGATTAATCGACGTACCGGCGCCGAAGCTGGAGCCCCAAACTCTAGAGAAACCCTAGAGATTGGAGGAAGGAGAGAGAGGGGGGGATTGGGGGAGCGAGGGAAACACTAAATTTGGGAGTGTGCCGTGTTTTTTTGAAATGTCCAGATTTTCCCGCCAAATGTCGATCTTTTTTGGACGGGTCCGGCGTTCCGCAAAGCGCGCCGGGTACCCAGGCACTCGATGAAAAGACTGAATTAAGCCCTCAGCATATCGATCCGAAGGCTGCGATACACGGGCATTTTCGGCCATTAACAAATAGTTTCGTGAAGGAGGATGCGGTGTGACGTGTTTCGTTATCTTCCGTTGGATGAAGAACGGAAGCAGAAGTGGCAACGCCGGGAGTTTTCTCCACGCCGTGAAGTAACGGGGGAGTTTCAACGGCGCGATTTTGGGAAAAAAAAAAAATTTGTTATTCCTGTTTTGTAGTAATAAATCCCGACAATGTATCTTCGAAAAGGACCAGCTCTAAGAGATGCTAATTTGGTCAATCCTCAAACAGATCAAGACCATTTCTAGATTCTGAGACCGGAATGGGCCGAAGATGAATCGCGTTCAAAACCCGACGTGCTAACAACGGGGTCTTCTGCTTCGCTTTCCAGGCTTTGAAGCACCCGTGACTCTCTCCTCGATGAATCTCGCTGCTATTTGTTCTGATTAATCGTCCTTTTTTTCCTCTGTTAACGCATTTGGATAACGCTAAGCATGGAAGAGTCATTTGGAGGAATATACCCCCACAAAGCACTGTCTACAAAACATATGCTATGGTTTGGAGTTTCATGGCGTGGCCTCGAAGCACTCTCTTGTACATCTCCATAAATGTATGATCTGGTCCTACTCCAACGTCGCAACGGAGGTTTGCAGTAGCAGCAAAACTATAAGAATGTAATCAACAAAAATTCATGAATCCGGACTTAATCAGGAAAAATTTTCAAATTTATAAATATTCCTTTCTGATTTTTTTCATTCAAATATTCTAAATAACTGTAATAACATTATAATAATACTATATTAATAATATTATAATATATAGCAATTGTAATAATAATATAATAATATTTGAATCACTGTGGTAATATTATATGAGTCTATTTGGTTCGAGATCAAAATTAACATCAAACTCAAGATTAAAATTAAATTTTTAAAAAATAATCTAATTATATTTTTAATATTTGAATGTTAATTTGACTAATAAATTGTGTAAAAATTTTCTTAAGTCATTTTACCCTCGAGGATATTACTTATTGAGGTTTGAAATATTTCTATGCTCCACCTTCCTAACAGCAACTGTAAACAGGGGCAGAGCAAAGGATGTGATAGACAAGTCACTCTTCGCAACGGATAAGGGAGAAGGCGGGAGGTCGTTATGAAACCTTAACCACAATCATATCTACTGTTGAACTCCCTTCTTCCTCCATTCTCACGATTTTATTTTGCGATTTTGAAATCCTAATCACAATCAAATCCATCACCATGTATCACGTGGTATGTGATTTTACCCGGTGACTCCGAGTAATGTGGATATTGCAAAAGTTGCTCCAACCTATCACCTTTACTCTCTAGCTGAGGTCGAGGCCATTATCAATCACCTCTAAATTGTATTTTAATGAACATACTATTGACATTATTCTTATGTGAATTTTACGATTGTTGGTGTTGCAAAGAAGGCCAGGGCACCTGGCTGCAATATCTTTTGTTTACACAATTATTGATACATAATCATTATTTTAATACAATTATACTGATAGGTTGCTTATTAAATAATAAAAAATGAAGAATATAAATCTACAAAAATACTAATTGTGGCTTTCCATGACATGAAATCAGATTCATTTGTAAGTATGACCAATTTCAGATGGTCTTCCACAATAAATAACATATTCTAATCAAACACAAGGCAAACTGTATGGAAATTCATTAATACAATACTATAATATAAACTGATGAAGCAAATGATGTCTAACAAAGATACAATATTAATAGTGCACTAAATATACCAAATATCCATATAATGTAAGTAACATTTATATCATCAACTGACTGAAATTTAAGAAAGACATCAAACGATGATAAATAAAAGTAAAATAATTGCACATACACAAATATATGACTGATACCATGGACTACCATTAAGAGCAACAATAGGGGTCATGTTCACTTGTTGATCATCGTATGTATGAGTACTAGATATATCGAACGAAGATGCATTACTTGGATTGAATAGCCATATACCAAAATAGAAATTGAAAGCCACTACTCCTCCAATCCAACCATGATATTTTTTGAAGCAGGCACCCAAGTAACAAATAACTTGTGTATAACAATTTCATGTATATAGTCCTGGTCGACGTCCGACTAGCACAACATAGACGGGTATTTGGTGCTTCTTCATTATTCTCTGTAATTAAATCAAAGTAGAAAATTTCACTAACAAAATTACAATAAGTAACTAAAATGTAATAACAAATAACAGCCAAATGAAATAGATAATAACAATTAACTTTGTTAAATTAAAATCAGATAATAGGTAGTTACAAAATTATTTTAAAAAAAGGCAAATCGGTCACTTATGCAGCTCATAAAATGTAGTTATTTGGTTTTGAAGTTTATTCCTACTTTGGATTTCATGTTGTGACATACAGACGACAAGTTCCATTGTTTCATCATAAGTTTTTATATATTATTTGTTGTCATACTCAGTCCGTCCGTTAGTCTAATTCTCCCAAAAAAATTGATCATCCCCATAATTTTTATGTATGAAATTGTGCAACACAGTACAAGCCACCATTAGTGCATATTATGTCTCATAAAGATATGGTTATATTTTACAAAATATTTGGAATCAATTTTTAATTATATCAAGTGTCCTCTTGATACAATTTCGTAAACTAGTGTGCACATGGCTAATTTTATCTTTCAGATTCCGATATCGGACTCGACTATGACCAAACTATCTGATGTAATACTGTTTATTTCGATATGGTGCGAGAAAGCAGCTAGTGTTGGTATAGCCGACATCCACAAGGTAGTATTTATCTAAAAAAAAAATCTATCATTAGAGTTAAAAAAAATTTAATTCATGGATAATATAAAAATAAGCACGAGTTAAACCTTTGAGAACCAAAAAATCGCCTCTATCAAATATTTCTGTAAGACTTGCACATTTGTTGCAAATTCCATTGAATCACTACAAATGTACAAAAATTTCAAATCAAAAGAAACAACTACTATAAATTTTTGAGTAAGTAAACTATGCCTATCTCAAAAAAAAAGTTGCATATCTTGGTTCACAATCATAGATATGTGCATGCCACCATTACACCAAGTGCATTCTAGAACAAAACAATTTAGTTATTAATGTTTTTATGTTGGCATTGCTTTGAGAAACTTATAGCTCATTTTCTCACCTTGAGTAGGGATACCTTTCTATTCCATTTTGAACCACATGATCGATAGAAACATCATCAGACAGTAATTGTATGTACTCATTTTTAAGTGAGATAATGTCTTGCAACACAATATTAAAGTATTTGCTTATAGTTTTTCGTCGAGTGTTGGAAGACTAGTTGTAAGTCTCTGTTAGAATGCCCCATGAATAATCAAGAAAAGAAAAATCCCTACTCGTTCTTCAAACGATATATATTATGTAGACACAATTCTCCCCCATTCGTTCAAGTAGTATTCTAGTAAGGCTAGAAACACATGTGGCACAAGTCTAAATATGTGAAAATATTGCTCCTCATTATCAAGTAAATCGTATATAGTCTCTATTATGGTGAAAGGTCACTTATTCAATAGACGAGGTGATCTTCTCGTATGGTGTGGGAGATTTTGCACTTGATTTAAAATGATATCTTCCAACATATTCTCCATTTTTAGCTCTTCATCATCAATAATATCTTGCACATTAAGCATTTTGTTGGCTAGATAAATAAGCACATTTCGGTATAGCATCCATTAATAAAACACTTGCTAGTGAAACAACTAAAGCATGAACCTTTATGCATACACTAGCAAAATATGTACCTTTATTACTACAACTAAAGCATAGATTCCACACATGTTCAACTAAAATATACGTCCATATGTATGAGTAAAAAAGTAGTAGGGGTATGGCAAATCAATGCATAGTAACACATGTCTAAGTACATACATGGATCACACATCATGCAAGATAATTGAAAAATTACGTTAAGTATTAGCAGCTACTCTGATCATACTCGAACAAGAAATGCTATAACAATAATACTTAGTTAAGATAGCTGCTAATTCCTCCATTTTTCTGTATCAAAACAGAAAAAAGAAGAGTGATTAGTAGGTATCTAGATGCATAACAACTTCTATGTGTGCCAATGAATGCATCCCCTTGGTGTCTCTTTATAGAGGGAGCCAAAGGGTCACATGGATAATAGTAGTATTTTTTGAAAACCAATACAAGAAATCACAAGGTACATAGACTCATGGATATGATATATCACATGTGAAATAATTTCAAGAAAATTAGGCTGCACACAAAGACTCATGAACATGAAAAATCACATGTGAAATAGTTATAAAAAAATCACATAGTACACAAACTCATGGATATGACAAATCACATATGAAAAAGTTTCAAGCAAGATTTTAAATCTCAATTTTGGAAATGATTTCGACATCCAGAGAAATTGATACGCTTCGATTGTTTTAGTTATTCCGACTAAAACCATTCTTGTTCGATTTTAGCCAAAATATTTTCTTCGTTTGTTACTTATGTGTTGATTAGAATTTGATTATATTTTGACTTTAAATTAAAAATATTATAAATTTTTTAAAAAAATTCAAAAGATTAAAAAATTTTAAAAGTTTTATAACTAATTTTACAATGATATAAAATAATATTTTAATTAATTTAAATTAATTTTGACAATAACTACTTATATAGTCATTTTTTCTATATATTAGTATATAAAAATAGTTAAATATTTAAAAAAAAAACTCACAAATGTCTCACCCATGTCTACAAACCGAGATAAACTTTGTTGAGGAGGCAAAAGGGAAAGAGCCTTTCAATCCATTTCCACTGAGCAAGTGGAGAGATGATGGTGAAGCCGGAGACGGTGGTGGCGATGTTGGAGTAGTACTGGGATTTTTGCGACTTGGCACCTTCTCTAACACCTCGCGCCATCTCTTCGACCACATCCTCTACATACATGGCTTTGTTTAATGCCACCATTCTCACAAAGTATTTTCTTGCCCAGATTTTTAACCCTAATTTTAATCCTAACCCTTTTATTTTTTATTTCCTCCAGATCCCAAGATCAAGCTGATGGAGTTGATGGACTCGATCGACCTGATGTCACCGAGAAGGTTGATGGTGGATAGCAATGCTATCTCCGCCCTGGCATTCCTCACTATGTTGAGGTCGAGTTTGACATCACAAAGATGGATTTATACAAATTTATAATAAAATAAATTATTATTTTATAAAAAAATTTAATTATATTTGACATTTTTAATATATAAAAATAATATTAATATATATTTTTATCTTGTCTATGCAAATCTTCTAGTGAATAAAATATAAATAATTTTGAATCTATTACTAAATGTTATTCCAACAAAAAAAGAGTTGGTTTGTGTACATTAAAAAATTTTAATTAATACTTTAGGTTAATTAAACACCACATCTATAATTAAAATTGTTAAAACCTCAACTCAACCAACCAAAAACTCCAACCTCATTATCATTCATCTTCCATCCCCCTCCCTCCACCTACCTCTCTCTCTCTTCGCCCTAAACCCTCTTCTTTTTCTTCTTATTTTTCTTCCTCGAACATCAATTCTACTAGTATTCAAAGTAACTCTTCAGGTAAATCTCTCATTATTTGTCTCTCTTCTCTAACTTTTATCGTTATCTCTAATGATCTCTTTGATGGTAGCACTAATAGATCCCATGTTAGAGGAATAATTAGACTACGACAAAGGCGACTATGGAGGTTTCTAGAGGCACCAGTACTCCCACGACTCCAACGCTAGTGGCGCCATCCCAACCCTCACTGATGAGGACATGATTGGCAATGACAATGAGTATGATGACCTCTACAATAATATCAACGTTGGGGAGGTTTCATCCATACTCTCCAACAACAGCACTTTGGTCCGCCGATGTAGTCGGCTCCTTCGTCTCTTGTCGCAATTGCCTTCAGCAATGATATTTAAAAGGTTGAGGGTAAGGAATATGATCATGTTTGGTTGTAACTTGGGGTCCTCCTCTATGCACCATAGCGCCACCCCCATCGTCGTCCTCACCTCTTTCTTCTCCATGCTCCCAGCTTGTTGACCCAACGCAGCCATCGTCAACCTCTCATTCACCGCCTCCATCACCCTCCTTTGCTTCTCCTTATTGATCAGTATCACATTTCATTGTCGGTAATCACTGAATTCTAAAATTGAAACAAAATCAGTCAAAATATTTTGGCCATGGTCGAAACTGAAATGTTTCATTTGAGATTCCAAACCATGTTTCAAGAAAATCACAATTTACATAGAGAAAGGTCATGTCTATGCTTTCATATATTGTTGCATATGAAGAGTATCACAAGATGAACCATGTCCTACCTAATGATCTCGAAAGTGGTCAATTTTGTAAATTAGAAGTAACAATGGTAATGAGAAAGAAGTAGATGAAAATTAAAAACAAATACCTTAGCAGAGAGGGACTATCGTCGAGAATGGCTAAATACTTGGCCACCTTGTCAGACTCATCTAATTTGTGAAGTTTTTGAGTGGGTGTTTGATCTATTGTAAATGTATGCTCTCATTGTTGGTACATAGTGGATGACCCACTCAATCTACCGGCCTCTACTCTATGGTTTGCATTGAAGTCACTTATTCGCAAGTTGCTCGTAATTTCAGTCCATCTAGATCATACTCTTGTAGAAAGCAATCTTGTTGTCTCGAATGCTTCAAACTTTTGGCACATTTCAATTTATTGGAACCATATAAAAAATTAAGACTAAATAACATATCCAAATATTTATCCTTCTTAGAGTCATTTTCGGTTTGTTCCTCTCCGTTGCGCCCACCTTTCATAAATATCTCATCCAAAACATCATACTTTCTCTCTATGATATCCATTCACATGTCCAACTTCTCCTGATTAACATATTTTCTAAACTTGCTTGCAATACTTCTCACGATATCTCCATTGTGTCTTCTGCTACCTTTTCTACTGCTGACATCCAATGCTTCAAGAGAGTGTTTTTCACAAGGCCCAGAAGTATGCTCCTTACCAGGAAGTAAGTTTCTCCGAATGAAAGGTTGGCCGATTCCTCGTCGATGTTAGTATTTTGCTATTTGGTGAGCCTCTCGAACCGGATCCCTCTCATGGTATCGGTGTTACTTCAGCTACACTTCTCAATAATTGCATCCACCTTTCTGACATAATTGAGCTTTTCACCATCATTTTTATGTCAAAAAACTGAGAAAAACCATTGTTCTAGGTACTTTCATAATGTAGATTATGCTACAAAAGAGAAAAAAAAGTATATTAGCAATAGAACTTCATATGGTCTCCCCGAAATTACAGAGTTGAGTGTGGTTTACTGTAAAAAAATAGTTTATTACTTTTGAATCTCCTGTTGTTGGCTCGTGGTTGTCATAGTCCCACGTTTATCTACTTTTATTCTTCATAAATTGAAATTTATTATATCTTTCTTTCAATCTCTTCCATCTAACCTTCATTTGCTCAGTATTGTGCGACACGATAGATATTTCGTTGAATATGTGGACAATTCTATTTCAAAATTATTTTCTTAAATTTTCACCCTTATTTTTACTGTCAATATGTTCCGATATTAGTAATTTAACGATTAAAGTGTCATCTTTTATAGTCCAATTCAGGGATCGTCATCCGTTATAAAGCAAATTAGTATGCTGACTTAACTTTTCCTTATTTTATGTTTGAGGATTTTGCCGAATAGGTGAAATTGGAGCATCCATACCTATACCGAAAATCACAAGCTAATATTTCATAGTAGCTTTGAGCATGTTATAGTATAGAGTTATTGAAATTAACCATTGATTCAATCCAACAAATGCAAATATAATAACAATGAAAGTGTAACATATCTTCAAAGAAAAATATTTCACTAATTCCTTCAGCAATAATTTCAAAAGATCATACATCGCAAGTCATTCACACAAACCATAGAGAAGAGTGCCAAAATTGTTAACATAGTAGTACATTGACTTTACTTAATAGAAGAAAGTGTTCAAATAATATTGACCAAGGAATAATTCACAAGATCATATTTGGCAAACCATTGACACAAGCATAAAATGAATTTTTATTCAAACAAAGACAAAAATGCATACAAATTCCTGTTTCTCAATCTTTTCCCAACAACAACATTGCACTACAAGGGTGAGTAACAACTCTGGAGAGCATTTGGCCTTAGCCGATTTATGATTGTTGCTTTTATGCATATTAGCAAAAAGCCTCATAAAGTTTTACTATTACCGGTTGTTGTTCAAGGATGTCTATGGAAGAAACTTTAGGAGAGTGCAATTTCAGCTTTACACTGAATAATGTACAATTTCAGCTATGTTCTACTATGCTCATGTCCAATGCCGTTAGAAAGTAAACTCAAATTTATAGACATGAACAGATGAAACCATTGGATTGTTTGTTGCATATCCAAAAAAATTTTGTCCAAATGCCAAGCTGTGGAGTGGGCCAAGATTGCTTATTTGTAAGATGTGGAGTGGGCGATCTGTAATGAAACTCTGGGATCGGGCCTTGATGGCGGGGAGGTTTGGCTGCGGGAGAGAAGAGAGATTGGTAAAAAGTAGAAGCAAAGAGGTGGATCGGGCAGTGGTAGTTGCAATAACGGTGGCTACAGTGAAAATGGACTAGATGTTGGGGGACGTGCGGAATAACCCAAATTAAGGGGAAGAGGGGATGAACGACGACCCATAGGTGGCGGTGATATGACGACCACTTGGGTCGGACTCAATCGGAGCGAGATTGCACTAGACGCCAAGGACCGGCTGGGTTTGGAGTGGACGACGATCTCGTTGTGGTGGAGCTGGGTACCAGGCCAAAGCTACCTTCTGAGATTGAGAATAGGCTAGATATAGATTTACGTAGCCGCCACAATAAAGGATTAGGACGTTGCTTGCGCTAAATGACGAGGGAGGACTCGCAAGAATATTTGCTGATTCAATATTAGATTAGAATGAGTAAAAGTATCAGGTAAGAGTAGTACGAATAATTTTATTTTTTAAGTAAAATAAATAATATAATGTTAATTTGTTTATTTTTTGGTATTTGTATGTTAAACCGATTAGAAAAAGGATGATCTTAATATTGATTCTAAATTAAATGGAAAATGATAGTATTATAATAATATTATATACTTAAAAAAATAAATATTATGAGTAAAAGTAGATAACAATAATCAAAACTAAATAAATATGAATAAAAATAAAATAAAATAATAAAAAATAAATATATAACAATAAAAATTTAATATTATAATCAAAATTAATTATTATTAGGTGCTAATATAATAGTTCATATATTATTATTATATTATTTATAAATTTTATAAATTATAATATTATTGTAGTAATCCCGTACTTTACATAAATTTTTAAATTAGGTTGAGCGATTACAAAATGTATCGATCAGATTCCAATTTAGCACCATCATGAATGCAAATATTCAAGCAGGCTGTATCAGGTGGACCACGATTGGCATCTACACGAACTTCGGAGTAGTGGGGTTAGTTTGGACCTACAATAGCATTTACCCACTTTGCATGCCACTCAATTTTGCTCTTAAAAGAACCAACAGGTCATCACCACGAGTCACGACCAAGGGGAAAGCGAATTCCTTTCAGGACAAAGCCATCAAGTTACCACTGGGTCAGGGTGTGCCCCATGCTTGCCGTCGCGGAGGTCCAGGCACACAACTCAACTTGATCTCCCCTTGTGTCATGTTCGATCCGCCGTCGTCCGATTTGTACACGACTCAACCTGTGCGATCATCCACCGTTGTCCGATTTGCTCAGCTCCATCTGGCTCTCACTCTCTCATGCTCTCTTGGATATCCGCTGTATTTATCTAGTATAATTGGTTGATGATTAATGCGTGGCAGCGGCATCAATGGGATAATTCCATACGTATCAAATCTTAAGTAGATTCTATCTTTTTGGTTGCTTGTTAGGGACGGTTTGTAGTGGTTAATACGATGGGTGACGTGATTTGCATTGGGCGAAGGATTCGGTATGCTTGCCCCGTTGTATTTATCATTGCAATTACGGATACCATTACCATTTGGGCTTAATTGCAAAAGCGCCCATTTTCAGGGTATATTCGTAAATCTACATTTTTGGTTTATGTTTCATTTTTTTGCCTCGTATTATTTTCCAATCTCCAGTTCCCAGGTCAACGGAATGATTGACCACGCTAATTATTATGGATTGGGAGATTAAAGAGTTATGATGACGTCTTATTATTGATCTGCGCGCTTTGTTATAAGGGATAATTACGTATAAATCTCTATAATTAATCTTAATTATGTACAACTCCCGTAATTTTCGGAATTACCCGTACTTCCATTTTCGAAAATATTTACCCACACCCCTGATTATTATTTAATCAAAATTTTTCCAAAAAATTCCGATTTTACCCTCCATTATTTTTACAAATACATCCCTAAAAACTTATTTTTTATATTTTACGCCCCGAAATTCGATTTTTTGTAAATAACACCCTGAAATAACTCTGATTTACAGAAAAACCTTCGAAATTCGGATTTTTACAAATAAACTCCTGGAAATTATTTCGATTTACAGAAAAGTTATTGAAATTTGGATTTTTGCAAATAACACCCCGGCGCGCGGGAGCGAAGGCGGAGGCGGAGGCGGAGGCGAGCGGGAGCCGGCGGCGGGAGTGGAGGTGGAGGCGGACACGGGCAGGAGTGGAGGCGGACGCGGGCGGGAGCCGGCTGCGAGAGCAGAGGTGGAGGCCGGGGCGCCAGGGCGCCGGCGCGCCGACACCCGAGTGCGGACGGCCAAGGCCGATGCCGTTCCGCCCCTGCGCGCGGCCAAGGCCGATGCCGTTCCGCCCCTGCGCGCCGGGGACGGAGGCCGAGGCCGGCGCAAGCGTCGGCCTCGCGGTGTTATTTGCAAATAAACCCCAGAATTATTTCGAATTACAAAAAAGTCCAAAAATTTTCTTATAAAACCTTCTCCTTCCTAATGTAGCCCTAAACCCTCAACCGCCGCCGCCGCCGCTGCCGCCGCCGCCGCCGCTCTGCTCTGCTGCTTCTGGCGCTTGTGCTGTCGTCGCTGCCCCGTCGGCAAGGAGATCGCCGTCCGGTCGTGGCCTGCGCCCCCCACGCCGTCGCTGCTCTGCGCCCCCCACGTCGTCGCTGCTCTGCGCCGCGCCCCCCAAGCCGTTGCCGTCGCCGTCAGTGCTCGCCCCTTGCTCTGCCCTCGCGCCGTTGCTGCCCCGCAGGCGAGAACACCGCCGCTGCCGTCGCTGCCGCGCTCCTTCATCCTCGGTAAGCCACCACCGCTTTCCGAACCCCTCCCCTCCCGAACCCCCCCTTTCCTTCGCGGCCGAGGCCGGTGAGGACGCCCGGCGGAAGAAGGCCGGGTGGCGGACGTCTGCGCATGATGGCGCCCTGGCGCGGACGCCGGAGGCCGGGTGGTCTCGGCCGTCCACACCGCTCGCCCTCGAGCCGGCGTCTGCCAGCCGCCCACCGCCGGATGGCCTCGGACCCGCTCCCCGCCCGACGGCCTCGGACCCGCTCCCCGCCCGACGACCTCAGACCCCCTCCCCGCCCGACGGCCTTGAACCCGATCCCCGCCGACGGCCTCGGACCCGATCCCCGCCGACGGCCTCGGACCCGCTCCTCGCCCAACGGCCTTGGACCCACCCATCGCTCCTGCCTCCGCCCCCGCCCCCGGATGGCCTCCGACTCTCCTCACCCCTCTCCCCGCCCGACGGCCTCAGATCCCCTCCCCGTTCGACGTCCTCAGACCGCTCCCCGCCCGACGGCTTCGGACCCACCGACTACTCCCACCCCGGCCCCCAGACAGTCTCCGACACCAGCCCATCGCCCAAACCCACCCATGGCCTTGGCCTTGGCTATTATTTCAGATAGGCAGAAGGGTCTTTCTGATGCTGTAAAGAATATTTTCCCATATGCTGAGCATAGAGCTTGTATAAGGCATGTGATTGTAAACTTGAAAAGATACTACCCTGAGAAAAGGTTAGAAAATTTGGTTTTTAATGCTTCAAATACATTTTTGCCTACTGAATTCGTGAAGTACATGGAAAGGATTAAACAACTATCTATACCAACTTGGCAGTACATGAAAGATATAAATGATTTTGCATGGAGTAGAAGTCACTTTGATCATTCAGTGAAATGTCATTATGTGATTAATAATATTTCTGAGTCATTTAATAATTTTATTCAGGATGGCAGGGAGCTTCCCTTTTTTGAATTATTTGATTTCATTTGGCAGAAGATAATGGTGAAATTTGCCACAAGAAAAAATGAAGGGTCCCACTGGTCTGGAAAGCTAGTGCCAAGAATAGAAGCTTTTATTAGGAAAGTTTCACAGGCACTGGGCGGATACCGTATTTGGAGGTCTTCTGATGATATTTCAGAGGTCAGTGATTCGACAGGCCGATGAATTGTGGATATAAGGCAGAGGATTTGTGACTGTAGGCAATGACAGCTGACAGGAGTGTCTTGCGTTCATGGTATTATTGCTCTCCTTGATGTTCGGCTTGATCCTATTAATTTTGTTGATGACTACTACACTCTGGAGACATATAAAAGAGTATATGATGTTCCTGTCACTCTATTGCCAAGCAAGCAACTTTGGATGTCTGTGTCAAATGCTCTGCAAGTACTTCCTCCACGTTCAAGGAGACAACCTGGTAGGCCTAAGAAGAAAAGGATTAAGGATCCAATGGAAATATCAAGTAGAGCAATATATACTTGCAGTAGATGTGGTCAGGTGGGACACAACAAGAGAGCGTGTAAAGAGTTTCTTGGACTACAACAATAAATTGATGTTTCTGGATCTAGCAGTAATCAACAGTCAGTGGGAAACCAATATGTTGGAGAACGTGGCAAGAGAAGAGGAAGAGTAAGGTCTACTGTAATGACTTCAAATTTTAGTATGCATTTACCATGTGAGTTTTTTTAAAAAAAATTGACAATTTTTTTCTTATTTTATGTGATTTCGAAACAATACATTAATAAATGTCACTGTATTTTTTTGCAGGAAGTTCGTCAGATCTCTAAGATCAATTTTGATTGGGTAAACATTCTTCTCGAAAATGATGATGATGTCATGTTGCTTGGTTATCATAACTATGGGTGCATTCTGTTTGCAGGTACATATTTCTGCTAGATAGACTGGGGAGAGTTAGATGACAAGGTTTTGGATTAGCGACTCAGGAGGAACTGTCATATCTTTTATCATCCACCTCTCTTTTGTTGAATGAGAAATAAGAAGTGTTATTTTAGACACTTGTTTTATTAATATTCTTCAAATTTTGATTTATAAGGAATAATGGAATATTTCCTTTTTTGGTTCAATAATGGAAGGTTTGCTTTTGTTGGACAACAACAGAACTTGTTATATTGTTTTGTGTCTTGAACTTTCTAGCTGCTATTGTTATCTGATTACTAATTAGGCTATATTGTTTTAGCAAGCTGTAAGCTTCTATTATTATTATGGCAGACTATATATTATAAAATCTCAGGAATGATTGTCATTCATTAGGAAGTGGTTTTCTTTATCATCTCCAGTTTTACATAAATAGGATTTATTCTTTTGGTGGGAGATCTGGATCTGGTGTGATTTCTCTCCGTGCTCTTTCTTTAATTGTTTCAAAACTTAAAATTTAAAATTACAAGTTTCATATTGTACATTAAAAAATAGATCCCTTGATTATATTTTAAATAAATAAGTCAATATTTTAATCATATTTAATATTAAATTTCACAAAAAAAGACAGTGACAGTTTTAAAATTTAAAATTTAAAATTACAAGCTTACTATTTTTACATTTAAAAATAGACCACCTTTAATATTTTTCTTTATAAATAAGTCCAAATTTTATTTATTTTATAAGTAAATTTTACAAATAAATGATCGAACATTTCAAAACATAAAATTTAAAATTACAAGTTTCATATTGTACATTTACAAATAGATCCTTTGATTTTTTTTTAAAATAAATCAATATTTTAATCATTTTTAATACTAAATTTCACGGAAAATATGATGAAAGTTTTAAATTTTAAAATTTCAAATTACAAGTTTACTATTTTTACATTTAAAAATAGACCACCTTTAATATTTTTCTTTATAAATAAGTCTAAATTTTATTTATGTTATAAGTAAATTTTACAAATAAATCATCGAACGTTTCAAAACATAAAATTCAAAATTACAAATTTGATATTGTGCATTTACAAATAGATCCCTTCATTATATTTCTAATAAATAAGTCAATATTTTAATCATATTTAATATTAAATATCACAAAAAAAAGACAGTGACGGTTTTAAAATTTAAAATTTAAAATTACAAGTTTACTATTTTTACATTTAAAAATAGACCACCTTTAATATTTTTCTTTATAAATAAGTCTAAATTTTATTTATTTTATAAGTAAATTTTACAAATAAATCATCGAACGTTTCAAAACATAAAATTTAAAATTACAAGTTTCATATTGTACATTTGCAAATAGATCCCTTGATTTTTTTTAAATAAATCAATATTTTAATCATTTTTAATACTAAATTTCACAGAAAATACGGTGAAAGCTTTAAAATTTAAAATTTCAAATTACAAGTTTACTATTTTTACATTTAAAAATAGACCACCTTTAATATTTTTCTTTATAAATAAGTCCAAATTTTATTTATTTTATAAGTAAATTTTATAAATAATTCACCGAAAGGTTTCAAAACTTAAAATTTAAAATTACAACTTTCATATTGTATATTTACAAATAGACCTCTTCAATATTTTTATTTATAAATAAGTCTATATTTTTTATTATCTTTTAAGTAAAATTTTACAAAAAAGATATTAATGATTTTTAAATTTATAAATACAAATTTAATATTTATATATTTAAAAAAACCTTTAAATTTTTTTTATAAAATAAATCTAAATTTTCTAAAATTTTAAAACTAATTTTTACAAATGCACCCCTCGCCAGACCATCGCCAGCCGGCGTCCGCGCCCGCGTGTCGGGGACAGAGGCCGAGGCCGGACGGCGCACTGGACGGCCCGCCGGCACGCAGGCGCGGATGGCCTCCGCACGCAGGACGGAGGCCGAGGTGCCGGCGCGTCGGCACGCGGGCGCGGACGGCCAAGGCCGACGTCGTTTCGCCCCCGCATAAGGCCGATGTCGTTCCGCCCCCGCATAAGGTCGACGTCGTTCCGCCCCTGCGTGCCGGGGACAGAGGCCGATGCCGGCGCGCCGGCCTCGGCCTCCATCCCCGGCACGCAGGGGCCGAACGGCGTCAGCCTTAGCCGTCCGCCCTCGGGTGTCGGCGCGCCGGCGCCCCGGCCTCCGTCTCCGCTCCCGCCGCCGGCTCCCGCCCGCCCGGCCTCCGCCTCCGCTCCTGCCGCCAGCTCTCGCCCGCCTCCGCCTTCGCTCCTGCCACCGGCTCCCGTCGGCCTCTGCCTCCACTTCCGCCGCCGGCCTCCTCCTCCGCTCCCACCCACGTGCCGGGGTGTTATTTGCAAAAATCCGAATTTCGGGGACTTTTCTGTAAATCGAAATAATTTCCGGGGGTTTATTTGCAAAAATCCGAATTTCGAGGACTTTTCTGTAAATCAGAGTTATTTCGGGGTGTTATTTGCAAAAAATCAAATTTCGGGGCGTAAAATATAAAAAATAAGTTTTTAGGGGTGTATTTGTAAAAATAACCGAGGGTAAAATCGGAATTTTTTGGAAAAATTTTGATTAGATAACAATCAAGGGGGTGTGGGTAAATATTTTCGAAAATGGGAGGTGTGGGTAATTCCGAAAATTACGGGGGTTGTACGTAATTAAGGCTAATTACAGGGATTTATACGTAATTATCCCTAAAATAATAAACTTAAGTTCATATTGTTTAGGTATGATTGAGTTGATAATACTGTCATAGTGATAATTAATGAGTTTGGATACACAACGATGAAGTTTAATCATTTGATGTACGAACACAATCGATGTGGAAATGAGCCTTATATTCTGGTGTGTCAAGCACATCAAGTTTTTTATGTGGCAAATCCATTTGATTCAGATTGGTACATAATTATGGAGATGATTCTAATGGAGTACTTTGTTATCTTAGACCACATAACTGGTGATGACAATAGTGAAGAGCTAATTATAGAGCCATGCATTGTACAACAGCTATACAATTTTGACTACAAAATTAAAAATAAAAATATTGAAGGAATTATGATAGATGCACTAGATATCAATTTATATTAACCACATATAGAAGAAGATCATGAAGGTAATAATATGACTAATAAATATGACACCGAAGGGAAAATTCTTTTGGAAAATAACAAATCTAATAGGGATGATGACAATGACGATTTCATGCTTGACAAAATTGATGGGTAAATATTTTTATCATATTAGATTAGAATTTTGTATGCATTATTATTTATATTTACCATTATTTACCATTATTATTTTGTTAGATTATTAGACTGATGTTGTTTCTGATTTTATTATATTTCAAGTGATTTGATTGGTATACCGCTCTCTAAAGTTTACTTCGTCACTTACTCTCTTCATATATGCAAGTATTTTCTACATATTTGACTTTTGATTGTTATATACTTATCGTATGAAATTATTTAATTCTTTTTTTTAATGTGTTCTCCACTTATAGATCAGCATTGATCATAAAGGAAATATGTGATATGTAAGAGATGTGATGGAGGGGTTAAAAGATGTGAAGACTGCAAAGAAGGTGTTCGATATGAGTAGAGATTCCGATAGAGATTCCACTAGCAATAGTGTGGACTCTACCCTTCTAGAGCAGGTAGATCATGAGCCACATCCTGATAATGATGAAGGTATGCAACATATTACTAAGATTATCTACTTCTTATTTAACTTCATTCAATATTCCTTACAATGCAAATTAATTTCTCTTTTTGTGTGATTTATATGTCCTTCAGCAGCTTTCACTAGTAGGACTCGTTACGGCCCCAACATACCTATAAGGGTTTGGGGTATCGAGAGATTCAAATTAATGCTCAATGTCAATCACCACAACCAGGTCATCAATGAGAATTTGACACAGTTCTCCACTCAGTTAGGAGTTTTTGCAAAAGATAAAAGCAAGTTGTCGATAACTTACATGACTGACAGACTATGCCACAAGAAAAGAAGAAGAGGATATGGGTAGATATAGTGGTAATAGTTACTTATATTATGTTTTCACACATAATTCTATTTATAATATTTTGTACTATCTGAATTTTGTCTTTATGTTTAGGCTAAAACAAATTTGAAGGACATCACAAAAAAAACCGTCATGCAAACCCTTGGTAAGCATTGGCAAGATTAGAAGGTGGACATGAAGAAGAAACACTTCATCTCATATAAGAATGATCCAGCGAGACTTGTCACTTACCCAGATTCGAGAATAGTGGAAGACTGATGGCACGTCTTAGTCGAACATTGGTGGAGGACAAAACTCGGGTATTGCTCTAACCTCTTGATTATTGGAATATAAATATGGTTATCAGTTACACTATCTATTGACCTAACAATTTTATTTTTTTTCTTTTAGAATTTGAGTTAAATAAATAGAAGATATCAAAGACACCAGATAATGAATCACTTAATTCAATATATTTGATTCATTATAAATTATATTACTTTCAGCTTGAGCCATCCAGCAGAGTTGAACCTTCTATGCTCGATATCCTCCTCATGTCCCATACCAAGAAGAACAGAGCCCCTGTTGATGCAGTATTCACAATCGCCATAGTGAGTATTAAAATTAATTTTTGACAATATTTGATAATATTTGTTAATATCTTTATTGATCGTATTGCAAAGAAGATCATTCAGCTATAGCAACTCAGTCAAAGAGCTCTATTTTAGATACGGTCGCCTAGAAGGCAATCCATAATCAGGTGTTCAGGCCTGATAGATATGGCCGGATGCAGATATTTGGTATGAGACCAACTCCCAGAACTATTTCCAGGTGCTTTTCCATATTCTCCCAATGTAAGCAACTTTAGCATACACATAGTCAGGTTCAGACAATGATCTATGAGCAAGTTGCTTCAACAATGAAGATATTCAGGAAGGAAATGTGGGATAATATCCTAGACTTGACAATTCGGATTCACAGGTCCGATTCAGGTTGGATCAAACTTATAGTATTATATAAAATGGGTCAACCCGAATCCGACTAGTTTATTAAATGGATCAAAATTTTGAATCCGAACTCGACCCAATTTTTAAACAAATAACTCGACTCAACCCAAATTGACCCATTTATTAAATGGGATGAATTCGGGTCATGACTCAATTTCACCTGAATTAATCTATTTAATTTAATGGGTCGTAATTTGACCTGAACTTAATTGATCTAATTTGCTCGAATCAATTCAAATTGACCCAAATAGATCTAAGTTGATCCAACATATTTAATCAATATTAATAATTTTAACATATTTTAAATAATTAAAATAATAATATCATTAAAAACTAATTATAATAAGAAAATACTTAATTTATAAATAATAAATTTAAAAATTACTAAAAAATTATAAAATAAAATATTAAATAATTTTAATTGGCTTAATTAATAAATGGATTGACTCGACCTGACTCGACCCATTTATGATTCGACAAATAAACATGTCAATTGGGTTATAAAGAGTTATATGGATTAACCCAATTATGATCCAAATTTTTTTGGATCATAATCGGTTCAACTGATTGTGATCTAAACTCAATTGTAACAAGTTCGAATTTGCATAATTTAGGTAAGGTCCGGGTCGGATCAACGGGCTGAGTCATATATTTGTAGGTCTACAATATCCCTCATACCATCTCTTGGTCTTCTTCACAATCCGAGATACAAATCAAATTTTGTTAATTTGTAGTATGCATGAGATATTTATTTGTAATGATAATACATATTTTTTTTATGAGAAATTATTAAAGAGATTTCATATGTAACATCCCAGCAGTAAGATGACGTTGACAGTAGCCAACTTGGTTCGAGAGAGACTTCTTTCACTTCCCAACTTACAAAGGTACAAATGCATTTGGATGTTTATTATATATGTTGAATATTTTTTATTTATGGATACAGGTAGAAGGCATGAGACTTGTTAATGGATATATATTGTTGTTTATATAAATTTTAAATTTTTATTTGTATTCACATAGACCTATTCGAGGAGACCATCTACCAGCAACAATTGGAAGCACGACAGACAAACAGGAGCATGGAGTGATATTATTTTTTTTGGATGAGTTGTGTGTTGGACTTTATCTTGTATTGTTAAACTTCTAATTGAAGAAATGTGTATTGTATTTTAATATTAGCATTGTTCTTATATCTTGGAGATTATATTTATATTTTATATATCAGTTGTATTGTTTGAAAATAAAAATATACTCAAAGCATAGTTATGTTGTATTTATAGGATTTGAATATGGGTGTGAATTACAAATTGTTGTATCATGCCAATCATTTATTAACGACACTAAAAAATAAAAAATGCATTGTTAATGATTAACGTCGGCGCTAGCTAATAGCAAATAAAAGTATTCATGACATTAATTATTCTCATTACCGTACATATGTTAGTACTGCAATTGATATTTACAGATATTATTTTAATGCCACAAATATTTGTGACACTACTTAACGAGGTACTTTGTTAGCATTGTAAATTAGCACTGCTAATGACTTTTTGGTGCTAATTTTAGCTATAGCGACACTAACATAGCGAAGAAATAATTATAATTATTGTAGTGAATCTGATAGTCAAGGTTTCCATACAGTCAAATGGAACCTCCCACAGGTCCATTTACAACAACAAAGGGTATAAAGCAAATGAACTCTTTATCCCTATACCGTTTTATCCTTGTAACTATTTGTCTCTATAAAATGCACATGATGTTGGGCTACTCAGAGATATGTTTGAAATTTTAAATATGCATTATGCTGATGACACATTGATCTTTGGTGAAGCTATATCTGAATAGTTCTTAAACTTGAAATGCTTACTATACATATTTGAAGGTTTATTAGAAATAAAAATTAATTTTTATAAAAGCTCAGTGGTTAGACTAGGAAGTTATCCTTATGAAACAAGAGATTGCTTAGTTGAAATTATGAACTATAAAATTAAGGATCTCTCTTTCAAATACCTAGCATACCTATCAAAGGTAGAAAGCTAAATAAGAGTGAATGGTGTCTATGATCAATAATATGAAGAGAAAGCTAAAAAATTGGGTTGGTAAAACTCTATCCATAAGGGGAGATTTGTCCTATTAAACTCTGTCTTATCCAATACCCCCATATATTAGATGATCTTTTACCAGCTATCAAAATGGGTTCTCAAAAAAGGGTTAGGACTTGCTTCTTGTGGAGAGGTTCTAATGGGAAAAAAAAATATCATCTAGTCAACTAGAGTCTAGTATATAGGAAAAAACAGAATAGAGGCATAGACATTAAGGACTTTATGGCCTTTAACCAATCCTTACTCATAAAGTGGTGGTGGAAACTTTTCAATGACAAAGGTAACCCATGGAGGGATATGATATTGATCAATTACTATGAAGATGAATCGCCCTCTTTGCACTCCCTTGATCCAAAAGTATGCTTTGTATTCTGGAAAGGAGTGATGAGTGTCAAAAATCAAATTTTGTGTAGTGTTGATCCTGTGGTTAGAAATAAAAAAGATATAATTTTTTGGCCAAACAGATGGATGAATGGTATTAGTCTTGAAATAACACACCCTAACATCACTTCTTATGGGAAAATTTTGTTGGTGAGTGTAGCCAATGCTAGGAACCATGACATGCTAATTAGGAGGAGTGCTCCACTTGAAATTAGAGTTTGTGTAGAAAGAATCTAAGAATATATACCCCTAGATCTGAATCAGTATAAGGACTACTCGAGTTGGAGGTCGAGAAAAATCTTTTCTGTTAAGTCTACGTATTCCTTCCTCATTGAATCCAGTATTATCTCCCTTTTTCCTATAAGCATCTGGAAATTATCTTGCTCTATGAAGATTAAAACCTTTACATAACTAGCATGCCATTATGAGATACTTACAATGAATAATTTGAAAAAGGAGTTAGAAAGACACCCAACAATCTTGTATGTTCTATAATAAGCAAAAGGAATATATACAATATCTCTTTTGCACTTGCCCCTTTTTACTCAAGGTATGGCAGCAAACCTTACCCAATCTCAACATGATTCCCCTCCTCTATTACTGATCTTGGACAAAACGGAGAGGAAAATTCAAGGCTGGGAAGGTAAATATTGGGGATCTAGCATCCATTATCATGTTATGGTTGCTATGGAAGGAGAGGCACAACAAGATTTTCTAGGGAAAAAGCAGAACACATAAAGCCTTTACTACTTTGCTCCACTATGCAAGGATAGTCATATCTATGCAATGAAAAATTTAAATATAAATTGTTCAGAATTGTTAATTACATAGCAAAGTCCTAATCCTTGTTCATTATAACAGGTCCAACAGCAAAAAAAAAACCAAAAGGGAGGCTTAAAGGATCTCATACAGCTGAATGTTTTTTGTTTTTTTTTGCTGATTGAAAAATATTTTGATGATTTTGTTAGTTGTATGTCTCTTTACAAGTGGGTTTTTTTTCTTCTGTGGGATTTTATTGCTGTAGATTTTTTTTGTGTTTTGTAAGAATACAAACTTTTATATATTCTATTTCTTGTTTTAGTGACAAAGCTATGAAATGGTAAAGTACATATTGCTAAAAAAATTAATTATCTTAATATTATAATATGCTCAGCAGATCAAATTCCTATAAATTCCAGAAATAGTAATATTTCTCATAAAATTTTTTTGTTAATAATATTTCTCATAATTTTGTTTGTTTCACTATATATTTTTTGAAGAAAGTAAAAGAAAAAAGTAATTTATTTAATAGGGTGTTTTGTGCAAAAAGTCCAGCCCATCCGAGCCGTCCCCGTCACACTACGACCACCCGCGAGACGAAGAAGACCGAGATGCAAAGCAAAGAGAGCAACAAACAAACAAAGAAATCCAGCCCAAAAATTACAAAAGCAAAAAACAAATAAAAAAATTTTAAAATCCTGCCTCGGTCTCTTCAAACCCTGTCGCTAACCCTGCCGCGTCGCTTACGTGTCACGCTCCCATTCGTCCGCTCCCCCGGGATGGATGCCAAGGTCGCGCACACGCGCGGCGGCCCCTCGGCCATCATATTCCCCACCTCTCCCCACCTCTCTCCTTGCCCTAGCTCCTCCTCCTCCCTTCCCGTCTCCCCTCCTTACTCGCCGCCGCCGCCGCCGCCGTCGCCGCCGCTCCCCGCTCCCGGGAAGCGGAGATCAGCTCTCCGGGAGCTCAAAGTTGGAATCTTGGATCGGGATGTGAAGCGGCCTGCGGTGAAGGTGCGGTTTTTGCTTTCTGAGGATTGATTTGGTCGGGGTCGTTGGCCGATCAGCTGGGGCTCGTGGTTTTGCCGGATGGAATTGGGTGGGAGTTGGGTTTGGAGGTCGGGTTTTGGTCGATTCGGAGAAAGCCCCCTTTCTGGGATTGAAAGGTGTGGAATTTGGAATACGGAGGCGAAAGATATCGATTGGTGAATGTGGATGATCTGATTTTTTTGTTTTGTTCCTTAGTTTAGATTGCTTGCATGTGTTCTAGGCGATGGGTTTAGCGACATTGAAGTGCCACTGAGTGCTTGAGGGGAAGTTTGCTTCTTAAAGTCTTAAACTTTAGATGATCTGATCTTTTGATGAAGTTCGTGGAGAAGAATGTGTAAATATCAGCTATTTAGATTGTGGGAGTGCTTGTGGTTGCAAATTGTTTCGATCCTAGAAGTTCTAGATTAGCCTTTGGGTTAGAATTTTAGCAGCAGTAGACATGGGTTGGTCTACTCGGACCATTTTAGTCACCTTAACTCGTCTGTATCTCTTTCAATGTGTTAGATGTTTGCTTCAATTACCAATGTTGTACCTTTCTGCTGAAATAAGTGGTTATAGCGAGAGATTGTGGTTTCTTGCCTGAAAGATAGATTATGTTGGTTTCTAGTTATAGTGTGTGGGCTGGGTGTATGGAAGTAGTTTTTAACTGGCTTGTTGCCATGGGTATGCTTTTTGAGTGGTTGATACTGAATGTGGTTAAGCATCCAAAATAAAGCCTGGAGTGGACCAGAATTTTTGGGGCTAGATAATCATGGACTGGATTGTAGGTGATGTAGTCAATGCTTATCTTGTGTGGACAATGAGAACTAAAAGTGTCAATGGGCACAGCTGTGTTCAGAGCCACTGTGGTTGAAAACTGTTCAGGAGCTAGACAATGGGTACAAAAGGGCAGGTCAGCAGGAGTGAAGTTTGCTTGGGATGGACATCTGACTGATGTGAACTCCATACAACACATAACAAATGAGGATATGGGGCTAAAAAGAAAACAAAAATCCCAAGCTGGGTTTGCAAACTGGGACACAAGAACCAATTGTTGGATATGCAATATCTCTTCATTCTCAATCTTTGAGTTTGAGCAACTTGAATTTCAAATTAATATGGAGATTAAGCTTCACATATGTTCCAGCCGAGAAACCACTTAGCCATTGAAAAATTGATGTCAGGCATGAGTTTTTGGTTAATTTGCATCCAATAGTAATCTGGATTGTCATCATCTGCTGGTTCATGAGAGTGGGTTTTGATAATTGTATTTTATTGGTTGTTTCTTAATTTGCAAGCTCCTGTTTTTCACAAACTTCTATAGGCATATTACTGAAATTGTTAGCAACAGGTGGTGTAAGGTGTTAACATGTTAGCATAGTTGGATCAAACAATGATTATAAGTTTTTACATCAGAATGCTCATTGCTACTCTTCTGTCTGTTCGTTATTAATTCAGGACTAGCAATATAAAGATGAGGGAGGCTGGTTCATTGCATAATAGAATGATAGACAGGAATTGGGTTTTGAAGCGCAAGCGCAAACGGGTGACATGTAGATCAGATTTGGCTAGAAAAGAGGGCTCATCTCCACCTTTAGAGTCCCCAGAGAACAACCATCCTTCTAAACGGAAATTAAAAGGTGAAATCAGCCCTTCTGGATCCAGTCAAAAGATCAAGGGACATGATGGGGTAAATTGTTTATGTTTTTGTATTTTCTCTTGCCTAATCTTTGTATTTCCTTGTCCTCTTGGAGCAATCTTAAGCTTTTCAGAATTGTATCTATGATCATATGTGCTGGTTCTAATTCAATTCCATGGATCCTTGTGAGGAACCAGTCTGACGAGTCGTTTCTGAGAAAAACCAAGGCTCAAAATACAGAACCTAAGTTGCTAGAAATATCATTTCCATGAAAGAAAAAACTCAGTGGGCATGGAATATAGATTACAAATTAGCAAAGTTTGAACTATTTAGTGTCATAAGCATTCTTTAAGGTTTCTGGTAAATATTCTAATTGCTGGAGGAACAGATGCACTTGTTTTTTAATTCTCTGGTTCTTCCTCTGCCACCACAACTCTCCTGAAATCTTTTTTCTCTCTCTGTAGACATTTGAGCTTTATCTCCTCCCTCATGCAAATCGTTGGCAAGCATGGGTTTTTTTTTCTTGTTTTCATTCCCTGGTTACAATGTTGATTGTGGAATAGCTATATTTGACAAAGTCCTGGTGATAACACTTTGGCCCCAATTAGTGCATGGAGGACTACTTTATCTACATTTCTTTTGGTCAATTTTGAGCTTCGCTAGTATCATTCACTATGTAACTTGCAAGATGTTGAGTTTGCTGACTTCAAAATCAATAATTAAGCCTTTTTTGGTAAGCTCATTATCATAGGCAAGATTTTGTCTGTCGCTTATTCTCCATATCTATCTTATTCTTTGTCATGCAGTATTACTTTGAATGTGTAGAATGTGATCTTGGTGGAAATTTGCTTTGTTGTGATAGCTGTCCCCGAACCTATCACCTTGAGTGCCTTAATCCACCTCTGAAGGTAAATTTCTCAAAGTTGCAATTTTCTTGCTGATGAACATTATAAATACTGCATTTATGGTAACTGACTACATGTTTTCTTTCTGAAAGCGCACGCCTCCTGGAAAATGGAATTGCCCAAATTGTTGCAAGCAGAAAGATTTTGCAAAACAATCAAGAAATGCAGACATAAGTTCAAGAAAATCAAGAGCCAAGAATGCCTCTGAAAAACTTAACACTCTGGATAGATCTCTTCTCTCTGATTGCGCATTGGTGGCTGAAAAAGGTTCAAGTCATGAGCATAGTAAAAATGAAGTTACGGTTTCTCATAAGGTTTCAGTTGCTGAGAAGGAACCTAATGTCTCTGAAATGAATTCTTGTGGTGGCATGAAGTCAGATCATTTTAGTGAAGGTGGATCAATAAATGGCAATTTATCCCCAGCAGATGCCAAAATGGAGAACAAAGCTAGTTCATCTTGTGATTCGAAGAGCAACTCAATTAAGGAAGCCCACTCTTCTCCTAGGACCTCAAGTGTTGCTGACATAACCCCAGAGGCAAAGGCAGATGAGATGAAACAGAAGAAACTCATTCAATCAGAGCAATGGATTGAAAAGTTCAATAAAAAAAGCAAAAAGTCAAACAGGAGAGACAAGAAGAGAACTCTGGCTGAAAATGGAAAGATAACTTCACGAATTGTTTCTGCTCGAGCATCCAAGGAAGTTTCTTTTGGTTCTGAACACAGGGAACCATGTCGAAAACGCAAATCAATGACTCAGCAGAATCCTTCATCTGTCTCAAAGGAAAGACTTAAAGTAGGAAAGCTTTCCGGTCAAAGGCAAGCTGAGGTAGTGTTAATGTTATAATTTTTAGTTTCCCTTATTGCTTAATGTGTTCATCTCATGGGAATTGCTGAAATTAATGTGGAGTTTTGGTGCTGTAATCTAAGGATGAACTCATGCTTGGTATAACAAAACAATTTTTTTCTGCTGTTGATGATTAATCTAAATGTTCTGACTCTATGAAAACAAGTTTGGCTATTACTAGATATTTGCAAGCAATTATTTTTTTACCTGTTCTATTTATGTTTTCCTTTTTTTGTCACTCTTGTGATGTAAAAGTCAAACCTTACCTGGTTTTTCTATAACGCTTCCTTTTTTTGGTTGCTGTAAGATAGTGTTATCATTTTTCATAATTCCTTTCTTTTTTTATTGAATGTTCTTTCTTTTGTTTATGAAATGTAGAGGCATCCTGAGGAATTTTCACCATTATCTGATCAGTCTCATGAACAAGGACTTGAAGCAGATAAGACAATAAAATCTCATGATGATCTTCTTGATGGAAATCAACAGGTAGGCTTATTAAAAATATTCATTTTTTCTTGAAACAATTTGAAAGTTGGTTTCTTCCATGTATTGCCCTATTTGCTTTGTTATTGTTTGTTCTTTTGAACAGGTTGATCGAATTCTGGGTTGCAAACTGCAAAGCAACTATGTAGGTTCTGCAGATAGTCCACAAGTCAAAATTTCTTGTTCTACAAAAGATCGTCAACTTGCTAAGTCAGCAAAACATTTGGTAAAGCTAGAAAGTAAATTGTTACTTTTTCAAGTCAGTACCAATACAAGAAATACTGCTGGAAAAACTTCATGCTGGTGGTAATTATTTAGATTTGATGGTTGTTGAAAATTTGCAGGTTGATGGGTGCTATGGAGAAAGCACAGTTTGCAAAAACGATGTTGGCAATCTTGATATAGAAGGTGAAGCCACTGCTGCCAAAGTAAAGGCTGCTGTGGTGTGTATCAAACAATCTAAAGCCATGAAAGAACCAATAGGATCTTCCCAGAATAAAATCCTAATTCCAAAAGATACCAAAATTCTGAAGGATTCTGCAGTAAATGTGGGGGATATTAAAGAACAAGCTAAAATGAGATCATTGGAAGAGGTTGCTGAACCTATTGAAGGCAATTGGGTTAATTTTCTCGAGGAACAGCCTTCTAAATTGACACTTACTTGCAACCACGAAGATGTGCGCCATTCAAGTGTAGATTTTCAGCCTGACGGTAGCATTGATTGTCAAATGCTTGTAGGAACTACACTGGCACCTAGGTCTTCAGACAAAGAGACTGTCGCATATGAATTCTTGGTCAAATGGATGGGTCGATCAAACATCCATAATACTTGGGTTTCTGAATCTCAACTTAAAATTCTAGCAAAGAGGAAATTAGAAAATTACAAAGCGAAGTATGGAACTGCTTTGATAAATATTTGTGAGGAGCAATGGAGAATTCCTCAACGAGTTATTGCGCTCCGAGTTTCTGAGGATGGTTCAGATGAAGCTTTGATAAAATGGTGTGGTCTCTCTTATGATGAATGTACGTGGGAAAAACTAGATGAACCTGTGCTGAGAAATTCTTCTCATCTGGTCAATGAATTTAAAAAATTTGAGTCCCAAGCTAGAGAAAAGGATGTCAAGGATGACTTTTGTAGAGCCAAAGGTGATTTTCATGAAGTACTTGCTCTGGTGGATCAGCCGAAGGAGCTTCGGGGAGGTTCCTTATTTCCACATCAGTTAGAAGCATTAAATTGGTTGCGAAAGTGCTGGCATAAATCCAAAAATGTCATCCTTGCTGATGAGATGGGATTGGGGAAAACTGTATCTGCATGCTCCTTCATCTCATCATTGTATATGGAGTTCAATGCAAAGTTGCCATGCCTGGTTCTGGTTCCTCTGTCTACGATGCCTAACTGGATGGCTGAGTTCGCATTATGGACCCCACATCTGAATGTTGTGGAATATCATGGCAGCGCAAAAGCAAGAGCAATAATTCGCCAATATGAATGGCATACCAGTGATCCAGATGTGTTGCACAGAAAAAGTAGATCTTACAAATTTAATGTTCTCTTAACTACTTATGAGATGGTCCTTGCTGACTCCTCTCATTTGCGTGGTGTTCCTTGGGAGGTTCTTGTGGTTGATGAAGGGCATCGATTGAAGAATTCAGACAGCAAACTTTTCAATCTGTTGAATTCATTTTCCTTTCAACATCGTGTGCTGTTGACTGGCACCCCTTTGCAGAACAATATAGGTGAAATGTACAACTTGTTAAACTTTCTGCAGCCTGTTTCATTTCCCTCTCTTTCAGCATTTGAAGAAAAGCTCAATGACCTTACAAATTCTGAAAAAGTAGAGGAACTGAAAAAATTGGTAGCACCACATATGCTTCGAAGACTTAAAAGAGATGCAATGCAGAACATTCCCCCCAAAACTGAGCGTGTTGTTCCTGTTGAGTTGTCTTCGATACAGGCAGAATATTATCGAGCAATGCTGACAAAGAATTATCAAATTTTACGCAATATAGGAAAGGGGGGTGTGCACCAGTCTATGCTTAATATTGTTATGCAGCTTCGAAAGGTCTGCAATCATCCTTATCTTATACCAGGAACTGAACCAGAATCTGGGTCTGTGGACTTTCTTCAAGAAATGCGGATAAAGGCGTCAGGGAAACTGACTTTGTTGCATTCTATGCTTAAAATCTTAAATAAAGAAGGACATCGAGTTCTCATATTTTCTCAGATGACAAAGCTTCTTGATATCCTAGAGGATTATCTGACTATAGAGTATGGACCTAAAGCTTTTGAAAGGGTTGATGGCTCAGTGTCTGTTGTGGATCGTCAAGCAGCCATTACCCGTTTCAATCAGGACAGAACTCGATTTGTATTTCTCCTATCCACACGTTCATGTGGGCTTGGGATAAATCTAGCAACAGCAGATACTGTCATTATATATGACTCTGACTTCAATCCACATGCTGATATTCAAGCTATGAATAGAGCACACAGAATTGGACAGTCAAATCGATTACTGGTGTACAGGCTTGTAGTGCGTGCTAGTGTTGAGGAGCGAATCTTGCAACTTGCAAAGAAGAAGTTGATGCTTGATCAACTTTTTGTGAACAAATCTGAATCTCAGATGGAAGTGGAAGATATACTTCGATGGGGGACTGAAGAACTTTTCAAGGAATCTGATGAAGTGGCTGGAAAAGATCCAAAAGAGTCTTCAAGCAACATGACAGAAAACCTTGCAGATGGGGAATTTAAGCACCGAAGGAGGACTGGGGGCCTCGGAGATGTCTACCAGGATCGATGCACAGCCGGTTCATCAAAAAATGTGTGGGATGAGAATGCAATTGTAAAATTGCTTGATCGATCAAACCTTCAATCACCGGTCTGTGAAAGCATTGATGGGGATATGGAGAATGATATGCTTGGATCAGTAAAGGTAAATTTGCTACAAATGTTGTTAGTTTCTTATTGGACTTCCTCTGTAATAGTTGGTGAAGATATCTTAGTTGAGGAACTGTTATGTGTACATTGTTTGGTCCCTATGAGTACTGATCTCAACGGGCCTTTTCAGATTTGGCATTTGACTGCAATTGAGATCAAAGCATCACCTTTGAGTAGTCTATTAAATGGCCAGACCAAGTTTGGCGCAAACTGACCCTTTGCACCAAGCACTTTGTATCTTGCGGAAGAGCTAGCATTTTATATCTCTTGCAAAAGATAAAGCTTCTTGAAGATTAACTTATTGTCAATGACCATCGCCATCTAAAATAATTCTCTAATATTGTGTGTTGAGATAGTTTTGCTTCTAAAATAAGGTATGCATACTGGGTAAAAGTTGATTATAAATATAAATCTACCAAGGGCAAAGGCAGTTGCTTATTATCACCACTTCAAGTACATTCCCTCCGTGCCTTTTACTTAGATTTGGAATATCATAAACTTTCTTCTACTTCAAATAGTTAGACTTAATACTAGTAGTCACTTATCTAATTGATGATAAATTTGTTTTGTTTGACCTAACTTATCTAGAGAATAATAAATTCTGTAATCGAATGTCATATCCTTTTATTTATTATACATGGTACTTTTGAGGGTTTTCATCCATTTTCATTGTGCCCTATATTAGTTAAATTTTGGGTCTGGGAGCCGACTGTTCCTCATGGCAAAAGTTTTCTTTTGATCACTATCAGTCTGTTGAATGGAGTGATGATTTGAATGAAGATCCCACTGGAACTGAATCATTTCCCAATATAGTTGGTGATGGCTCCGAACGAGCAACTGAAGTTAAGGAGGATAATGTTACTGTTGTTGCTGAGGAAAATGAATGGGACAGACTTTTACGCGAGAGGTAACCTTCTATATGTTACTCTGAGAATGGAAAAAATGTGCATTGTATTTGTTTTTCAGTGTATACAACTCATAATTATTGATTTTTCTGATATTGGTATCAATATCTCTAAATTGTGCATGAAAAATTAAATGTCTATTACTTATGTAAATGGGCCAGCATGGGCTTGGGCTGACCTGAAATTTTTTTATCTCAGTTATAATCCAGCCCATGCTGGAAAATTGTCAATTTGGGCCTGGGATGAGTCTGGACTTGAACCTATTCATTTTCTGAAAATTCACGGGGCCTATGATTTTAGCCGGCTAGCCTGTTGTTATGTATACTTAACACATTTTGAAATACTGTAGGATGTCAGCATATTTACATTGAATGATTGTATGATGGATATTTTTTCATCATTTGCTAAAATGTTGCAGTTGGGATGCAAAACCCAAATCATTGTGTTTTATGCCCTGTAGGTGGGAAAAATATCAGAGTGAGGAGGAAGCTGCTCTTGGTCGGGGTAAGCGCTTGAGGAAAGCTGTTTCTTACAAGGAAACTTTTACTACCATACCAAATGAAGCATTAAGTGAGGTAATTATACTCTTACAAGGGCAACAACTGCAACAGTATACCTTAATGACACTATTCTTCTGTTTGACTTTCTCAAATTGCTGGAATATTATTGGTGATGAGCATCTAGCAAAATATGGAAAGAATGTTTGTGGACTAGGACTTGTGCTGGTAGGACATGTTTTCTTGCCTGTTCTGGATAGATGGTTTTACTGGATTTCAATCTCAAATGTACTTGCACATAGCTCATTAGGACTCAGGTCTCCATTTTCTTAATAAAGTTGGATCATGTAGACTTTCTTGATATTCTCTCTCAAATCATCAGCTTTCTTCAGTAATCCCACAGACGAGCCAAATTCATACAATTTTGTCTTGTGGACTGAGTTATTCTGTACCACCTAAATCTGTAGTGCCTGAACTTGAATGTGTTAATTGGTGACAATCTAGAAAATCTATAATGCTAGTTGGCTAGGTGAATAATGTGTTTTCATCTCCCTCCTTGATCTGCACATATAACAGTAAGACTATGCCACAGAACAGAAGTTCCATTAACGAAGTATTTTTTTCATGGAGGTGTTTTTCTGGAAAAGTTCATTTATTGGATTTCCCTACTAGTGTTATTCAATCATTGTCTACTTGCTTGTTTTCATAAGCTGTTTTACTTTTGTGTTCCCAATAGTCATTCCTTACCATATAAAGATGAGGTTATCAGATTGATTTATAAGTTAAGAGTAATGGATAGCCTAATTTGTTGATGCAACTCTGATGATTCTCAAGTATATCATGTGGTTACTCCTTGTGGCTAAGATGGCTAAAGTTTAAACAGGGCTCTACTGGGCAACATAATCACAACATTGGTTTTTTTTGCAAACATTTATGAATAATTTGTGAACCATGGGAGAAATAAGTAGTAATCACCTGTTTGTGAGCAAATTGTGATTTTCTTGAATTATTTGCACATATCACAAATAAAATGCTTGAAGCGGGATTTTATGTAGGTTTTTGAATCCTGGGTATTGGTGCATCAATCGTATGAGCTCAGTTCATCCTTTCAGGCATTGATGTCTATCACCCATGCAATGCATGAAGTTAATTTTGGTTAAAAATCACTGGATTTCACAAAAGAGCCCCTAACTGTTCACAGTATTTTAATTGAACCCAAAGAGGTATTGTGTGCATCAAAGTTTCTATTTTTACTTTATACTTTGTTTTGGTAAGTTAAAACATTTCTTAATTTATCTGAATCCTTTATCAAACTTTTACTGAATTTTTCATATAATTTCAAAACTCCTAACTTTTATTTATGCTGAATTATTCCCGACTATGGGACTGGCAACCATGCTGCACAAAATATATTGCCACTGAGATTGAAGAGCTAACCAAATATCTTTTTCAATCTGTTAATGAGTTCCATCCATAATGTTCTCAAATGTAGTATTTTATATTCTGACAATGGATTGCCCAAACTGGAATATAAAATGAATGGTTGTGGTCCTTGGTATTAAGTTTATCAGTTTATTTGGCTGATAGATAAAGTGTATAGAGCTATTTTAAGATGGTTTTTTCTACAAGATGTCTTTGGTTCCCTCACTAAGCTTAGCCACTTTTATATTTTGATATTTTGTTCCTTTGGTTATGTTTATTTTGGTGTCATTATTGGCCATAGCAGAGTTGTAATGAGGATGAAGAACCACACCCGGAATATACACCTGCTGGTCGAGCTTTAAAGGAGAAATTGTAAGTCCAATGTTTCCGTAAATTTTTATTTTACTATTTAAAATTCTCAAGAGTTTCTTAACTTTTGGACAAACAGTGCTAGGCTCCGCGCTAGACAGAAGGAACGGCTTGCTCTGAGGCATATAAATGAGTCAGCTTGTTCCACCGAAAGGCCAGACTTGCACATGCAATCACTTATTACTACTGCTAATGACGTAGATAATTTGTGTCCCAGGAAAACTGGGGATTATACAATGGCATATGCTTCACACACCAGTGGACAGGATACAATACTAAATCACTCAATTGAAGGTAAAGATAGAGTGACAAAACATGGAAGTTCCTTGAAGCATGGCTCAAAAAGATTTCATAGCTCTCAATTGGACCTTTCTGTCAGCCCTGGACCGCTGCATCCTGACATTTTTTTACCAAGCCACCAGACAAAGGGTACAAGTTATTCAAACATGGCACTTGCTAACAATCTTTTGCCTGTTCTGGGACTATGTGCTCCTAATGCTAGTCAGGGAGACACAACATCTCGGAAGTTCCAGTCTCTCCTGAGCCTACAGTCAATTCATGAGGGTAAGCAGGAAAGAACTGAGATACCAGATTTTTCGTTCCCCCCTGCTTCTGGTTCTGTACCTTCACGTTCAACCATCAAAGACATGGAAACTAAACCAGGAATGCCTCTACATACAGAAACATCTGTGGAGGCTTTCCATCAACGGCTGAAGCATCTTCTACCTGACAGCTTTATTCCTTTTTCAAATGTGTGTTCTTTCACATCCATAATTTTTGTTATTATTTCAATTATTAATTTCTCAAGTTCTTAAAAAACTGTTTTGAAGTAAATTTTAGATGCCAGGACTATGACAAGATTTTTGTTTTTTGTTCAGGGTCCATCTACAACAAAAGGAAGCAGTCAAGATCCCATTAATTCTCCTTGTTCTTCCTTTGCTGCTTTTCAAGATAAATTGGGCCTCCCAAATTTAGGTCGTGATGATCGGCTGCCACCTAAATTCCCCCTTCCCTCCGTGAATTTGGCAAGGCCTCCCCATATGGATCTCTTGCCAAGTTTGTCTTTGAGTACAAATTTGGAACATATCAGTGTTCCTTCTGAAGAGCAATCAAATGTTCCATTGGTGCCAAGTTTCAGACAACAGCTGGGTGAGAATCTGAGTCAAAAACAGCAAGTGGCAGATGTATCTCCGTTACTCTGTTTGGGCCAGATGCAAGCCACAAATTCCTTGTTGCCAGAAAACCATAAGAGGGTTCTTGACAGCATAATTATGAGAACTGGATCTGCAAGAAGCAAATTCTCAAAGAAGCAATCAAAAGTAGAGTCATGGTCAGAAGATGAATTAGATGCTCTGTGGATTGGAGTCAGGAGGCATGGGTGGGGTAATTGGGATGCCATTTTAAGAGACCCCAAATTGAAGTTCTCAAAACACAGGAATCCTTTGGATTTGTCTGCGAGGTGGGCTGATGAGCAGCTCAAGATATTAGATGGGTTGAATTTCACTGGGCCAAGATCTTCCATGCCTCAACCATTTCCTGGCATTTCTGATGGAATGATGACCCGGGCTTTGTTTGGCAGTAAGTTTGCCAGTCTAGGGACTGAAGCATCCAAGTTTTGTTCTCATTTGACACATATCCAACTTGGCTGTGGGGATTTGGCATCTCCATTCCCTTCAATTGATCCGAGCTATCATTTTAGTAACTCGAATGACGGTTTTCCTCTTCCAGCTTGGCTTTCTGACAAATTTAAATCAAGCTTTTCTTCTGATCTTGATATTGGACCATCAGATAGACCTGGAAACCGGAATTTACCTATGGATCATCCCTTTGAGATCAATCTGTTGTCAGTTGGTGGGAACTTTGGTTCTACAAGCCTAAATTGCTCTGCCAACTGTGGTATCCCAAAAGCTGAGGATGTTCTGACCACAAACAGATACCTCAAATTGCCAAATTTTTTGGACAGATCATCTAATCCAGTTCTGGATACCCACAACAGTGTAAACCTTGGTGAAACAAGTAGTGATTTTCCACTTGATCCTCAAAAGAAACAGAAGTCTCCAATTGAAAATGATAATAATGCTGTTGGCAGCTCAGAAATGAATAAGCTTCCACATTGGCTTCGGGATGCTGTTAATCTTCCTCAAACCAAGCCACCAGAAACTGTGCTACCTCCTAATGTTTCAGCTATTGCTCAATCTGTTCGCCTGCTTTATGGCGAAGAGAAGCCTACCATCCCTCCATTCACAATCCCTGGCCCTCCACCATTCCAGCCAAAGGATCCAAGAAAAGACTTGAAGAGGAAAAGAAAGCTGCAGAAGCTTCGGCAGGTATTACCAGAGGCCTTGGGTTGTAATACAGGTTATGAAGGTGTGGGATCAAGCACAATCCCTCCAGCACAAAAGGAGTGTTCACCAGATGTTCCTCCCACTGACCAGAATCCCAGTTTTCCATCTCTGAACCTTGATTTAAATTCACCATCTTCATCATCATTCAGTACGCAAGAAAAGAAGACAGGTGCAATGCAGTCCTCATCTCCTGAAATGCCTCAGTTATCTCCTTGTAAGGCTCCTGAATCACCCTCTCATATACCTAGCTCTAGCTTGCAAGTTACTGAAATGCCTATCTCTGAAGAGCTTGAAACCTCTGAACCAACTGTAAAGGGGGTAACTAGGGATTTCAAAGGCTTCCCTGAAGAACAAAAGGGGAGTGAAAATGTAGTAGAGGATCAGATCCAACAAGCAAAGAGTGGAGACACCACAGAGACTAAATCAAACATACGTCATGATGACCAGCAGAAAGTTGAGGAAATCTCATCAAAAGAAACTCTACTGGCTACAAAGTGAAAACGAACCATGACTGTTTTCTTACATCATTTCTAGTTTGTTCTGTGCTTGACAAACCAAGTTGTCAGATATGCCATTTTTGTAGGCATGGTTCAGAGAGAATGCCTTCTAGTAGAGAATACAGCAAAAAAAGTCTTTGTAAAGTTTTCAAAGGAGAAATATATAATTTTTTCCAAATTGGAAATACTATCTCATGTTTGGACACTGATTGCTCTTTCAGACATGAAGGTCTTTCGTGCTTAATACTTTATTTATAGGGCTTAATTGCTTAATTGAGAACTCTACTTGTTCTCACATATATTTAGGTTCAGGTTTTATCATCTTTAGAAGTGAAGACAAATTCAAAGAGCTCTACTCAGCACTGTGGCCCAGAGCAGCTTTGGATTTGGAGAGAACATCTTATATGTGATCTGTTCAACAGAGTGGATGCATCCCAGCGTGATCTACATGATACTTCTGGAATGGGTGCAGGTGAGCATTATTGTTGATTCCCTTTTCCTCAATAGTATGATACCACTATGTTCCTTCAAGGTACCCACATGCTAGACACACATATAGCTATCTGCATTGATGGTGTCAAAAGGGCTGGGCTTGGAGGGTTTGGGGTGTGTTGTAGATGTAACAAGTGTGCATACTATGTGAGATAAGAAGTGCTATTCTGTCACCTCAAAATGATTTCCAGCTCCTAACACTTCCACAAGAGTTTATATATGATATTCTGTCCTCTTAACTTACAAAGTTCTATTGGTCCTTTCAGTTCATAGAATCTTACTCTTGGAAAATGCCTTCTATTCTATGTTTTAACTGGAAACCTTTTTTTTCAATTCTGATTGGTTGACTCTCTTTTCTAGTAGTATCCCATGGACCTATTTATTGGTGGACAAAATAAAATTGCTAGGTATATAGGGGGTTCAAAGTACCAATTAGATTTGTTAATGTATCTGGAAGGTATGATAGGATTCAAAGAACTGACTATGAGTTGCATGCACAAATCTTAATAAGACACTTGTATGAACATTAATTAGGTGCATGTATGAGTAGGGGAAGGGTGTTCATATCTAAACCTATATCTGTTGTAATTAGAAACCATTCCATTTCAATGAATAAATAATATCCTTCAACCTGCTCTTCTAATTTTGTGGTGGATTCCATTAGATTAAAGTATTTTCCTTGCATCTCCATGGTGGATTCTTTGAAGGCATTGATCAACACGCTATTCCTTATTGATTTCCTAGAGGGAGATGTGTGCTTTCCATTGTGTTCTTGTGACACCTCTGAAATCGTTCTGCACCTCATTGCTTCCAGTGTCATTTTCCCTCAATGGGTGGGAATGTTTACACTAGTGCACTTAGTTTGGAGTATCTATTTGTTTTGTTAATTTTTTAAGCATTATTCACTAATTCTTTCACAAAAATGTTGCCATGTATTGTTTGCTGATGTATATTATTGAGAATATAGTTAATCTTTCTTAGTATGAGTGTGTATTAGCACAAAAAATGTTCCTAATTAGATGTTTTCCATTTTAAAATGTGCCTCTTGTTTTGATTTCAATTATTTTTTGTCATTACTCTCCTATTGAACTTAATATTTGTCCCTAATGTTGATATTTTTTCTGTGCAAGCATATCTGCTGGCTTCCATTTAATTTCTTGGTAACTCTTATGATTGAAAAGCAGCAAGTTATAAAACAAATCGTGCTTTCATATTTTAAGGAATTATGTTTATAAATGCTGCGATAATTCATGAGTCAAATGGAATAATGCACGTATTGGTTCAACTTAAGAGTTATTTGACTTATTTTTTTTAAAAAAAAACTTAGGTTTAGTTTGACAACTTCCCTTTTGGCCACTCTTGGGACATCTATCTGTCAACATTTTGACAGTGCTTTGGTGAATCCAGCTGAGTTGCCTATCAATGAGGCTTGTTCCAGCTTTCCATGCCAAGTACAATGCAGGCATTTGACCTATGATTTAGAGGCAGACGTGCCTATTGATATCAGCCATTGTACGTGGATGGACAGTATTTTTTGTTGGTACATATGAAGAAACTATACTGGGGTTTCCTTTTTTTCAATTCCCACATTAGTCAACAGATCATTGAAGGAAAAATGTGGGAAAACAAGATAGGGAATATGGGGAAGAATAAGGAGGCAAGGGTGGAATGTGTTTCTGTATTTTCTTTCCTATCCTTCAGTCAACTTCCCAATGCAAATATTGGGGGAAATTGGAAAGAATTTGAATATGAGTTTATCATCTTCCACTTCAACAGGTTTCTGCTATGACAATTATTGTGTAATTGCTATAGTATTTCCAGAGATCCTTTATGTATGCATATATGAACGCCACCGTGTTGTTGTGTCTTATTTTCCAGGAATTGCCACCAAACACCTATGTCCATGCCGAGTGGTGGCATGTGTCCAAGGTGGGATATCATTTCATTGTTGGTATGTTCGTGGCCAGGTGCACTTTAATCAGAATGTTATCATATTAAGTTTTTGAAATCTTATCCTAGGATCTTTCTTTTCGATTTGAACCTCTGAAGTGATATTAACAAACTGGCATTGTCTCAGAGATGGTGCTTTAAAGCATGAATGAAACTGATGGTTTCTTTTGGAAAGAAACATGGGCAAGCTTTCGTAACTTCATACAATGATTGCTTTCAGGCTAGTCATTTTGTCAGCCATGTGTTCCTCATTCCAGTTCTTTGACCTTTCTTTCAGCCTTAACATACTGTACTGTTGATTATCTTGTATTTTGTCCTGCAATTTCAATGCCAAATACTTATTGCAGTTTGACATTTTGCCAACTGGACAGTGGCCTAGTACCTGGGAAGGGAAACAACTGCCATTATTTTGATACATTTGGTGCCTAACACAACTTGAAAGGATTCAAAAGAGCTTATATTGCATTGGAGCTGGTGCTTGACCAGAATGAAATTGATTGTAACGAAGAACTCGTGCAATGAGGTGAGTTTGAATACATGTAATGAGGATATGATTAGCAAGTAGCAACTGGCCATCTTGACATCCATATTTTTCTGGTTCTAAAATGGTCACCTTTTCTTTTTGCAGCCTTTTAGCATATTATATAGTATCTCCTTTGATACAATTTGATGATAGCCACTTGTTTCTCCTTAAAATTAGTTTTAGTTTTTTGCATAGATATTAGAGAAAAATCAATGTTCATTATGATCTTATTGCTGCATTCTGGAAATATTGGATCTGAACTTTCTTTGGGTTGATCAGATGGAGTACATGAAACCCATGCTTCATTTTGTGATGTTCTTTTCAGATGGACAATAGTTGTGTCATCCATTGGGAAATGAAACCACTGCAGTGTTTATTTATTTAATGTGCTGGTTCCTGTCTGACAACCATTAATAGGATTTTATAAATAGGTAATTATTACATATAACACGCCGCAATTTATTTTTCAAAAATGTTTGAAATGATGCTATAGCCCTTCTTTGTACAATACCATACATAAGTTCTTCACTCATTTACTTTCCCTTTTTCCAACCCCTTTCTCTGCAATTTTGTTCTTTTTGTTTCTTCCACTTTCTTTGTTCTGTTTAATGTTTGCTTGAAGGCAAAAACATGTGAATTTCTAGATATATATTTTTATCAGAAAACAGAAATAGGGGTTTCCTTTTGTCATTTTATAAGTGAATTTATTTTACAAAGCTGTCTTCTTTGTAAATTTCACTCTGACATCGGTTGTGGAAAGAGTTTATTCCACTTTTAGAAAAAAATGGAGAAGTAATAGATAATAAGCTATTTTTCAGTGCTAAATGCTATTCCCTTATATTTTCAGATCATCAGCTTGGACTACAAAATGAGAAATCATATTCCAGATTGTTCTTGAGCCAAAACGGCATATTTTTTCCGCAGGAATCTGACTACAAGGAAACAAAAAACAAGGAATGCCAACAAGAGATGCTCCTAATGGCTTGAGGCTACTTCTCGGGGACTGCTCACAAATGCCATGGCAAACCTCGACGAGAAGGTGTGGCAAAAGCACGGCGAATCGCTTCCAAAGCCATTCCTATCAAAATTTCTAGCATAGCTTAGGGGATCATAGTGACAGTGGAATGCAGGCGTCCTGTTGGCCATGCACAGCATCCTGCTTCTTTTCTTCAGCTTCTTAACAAACCTCTCAATGCCAGAGCTTGGTGAACCTCTGTGCCGTGTCACTGTGCCGGAAGATACCTCTCTGGCTCCTCTGCTCCCAGAGCTGGTCTCTGAGCTTCCCTTCTGGCACCATGAGATAACCATGTAGGCCATATCCCTCTCCTCCACAACTTGCTTTCTCTGCTTGTGACTCTTGTATTGTGGAGGGAGAGGCCTAAGAGCTTTCTCAAGCTTTTACACACTCTACTCCTTTATATAATTCATGAAGGTTCATGTGCTTGAGGCAGGAACTGGTGAAGGGTTGGACATACAAGTCAGTTGTTTATTTTACCTATAATCTTGTGGATTTGAAGAAGTTGTTACTGTGTCACATGTCACTGATTACCTAAATTAACTGTCTGGTGGTCAAGATATTAGTACATGTTTGTTAAATAAAATTGTTTTGTGGCAGTGACAGGGAATCCTAAGCCAAAGGACTGTCCAAGAGGTAGTAATCCCCTATGGAGAGTGATTTTTTTGTAAAAATTATTTATTTATTTATTTTCATTATTTTCATTATTTTTTCTATTTTTAATCTAATAGTCTTCTTGTCTGCTAGGTGGAATGAAATGTATTTTATTCAGCCGAGGGAAAAAAGTGAGAAAAATCTGAAAGGGATGGCATGGAGGTGGGCATGTGGGCAACACGTGGCCTTGGAGCATATCACATGCATTTCAGTCAATGCATGAAATGGGATGGTGCTGCACCAGCAAACATCAAACAAAAGCCAGAGATATAAGGTTTGAATGTCTCAAGACTCATCTGGACTATTCTGTCAATGCCCTTCTTCTTCTCCTCAAACTTCTATGTAATCCAATTTCACATAGCTAATCTCTCAACTGGTTTGGTCTGGAATCCTTGCTATTTTAATCGCGATTGATTAATTGGAATTTTGAACTAGAATGAACTAAATGACACTACTATGTAACTATTATAAAAGGTGATTCTCTCGTTTGTTAGTTGCGAATCAAACAAGTCCTCAGTTGTGTTATAATGTTACCATCACTAACACTCGTCAAATCATCAGGCGCTTTTGGAGTAAATCAATTTTTTTTATTTTTTGTGTTTGAATGTAATTTATTGAGTAATTTAGAGTAAGAAATGATATTTGTTACTTTTGGACTACATCATATTATCAGGATTTACTATTTATGATAATTATGTCTAAGACTTCTGAGAAATGATTCTAGATGTGCTGGGAATTAAAATCAAAATTAAGGGTTTTATCCCCAGTTTACTTCCCAACCAAATTGGCCCTAATTGAACATAAAACTAACAAAACTATTTTTGGTGGAAATCATGCTTCAGAAAAAAACAATTAAAAATGAGCTTTAACACTATATCTCGAAAAAAAAAAAAAAAACACCTGCACCTTGGAGGTTTGGAGCCGACACTCTTATCCCGTGCTTCGGGAATGTAGTAAATCCTTGGTAGAATCACATGGTCCTTGGGTTTTGTGCGGTAGGGTTTGCTGCAAATTTTCAGGTCTGATTCATTATGCACTACAGCAGACAATAGTCAGCTTCATCAATCCCAAGGTTGAATCCTCATGACTGGTGTCCAGACTGACTAACAAATAATACACAATCATAGGACAAGTCTACTTTAAGTTGCATAGCATTTGATCACATAAATCAACATCAGACAGATCCATAAATTTTGAATTAAAGTGACCAAAAAAGGCACAACAGATTATGTAAAGTGAAAATGAAGGTAGCATAATCCGGAAGAATTTCATACCCTGCAAACAGTATAATTCCTAGGCGAAACAATGGAATGGGGGCCACAAGCCTTTTGTTTTCTAGACAGCAAGGAGAAATAAGCTAGCTCTCTCTTTCTCTCAATCTCTCTCTCAGCATATGGCTGCAACTTCTAAGTTAATCGTCGTCCTTGTATGGGTATTCTTCCGGGACTTGCTTTATGAGTTTCACTCTCAGTTCATAGACATCATCACCGTGTAGCATGTCCTTGATCCACATGACCTCAGTCTTCATTGAGACCTGAAACACAGCAATACCATATAAAACAGCAACTAAGTCTAAGATTTTCCAGTTGGGTCAGGTAATCTAATGTTTGCTGTGGAGAAGAAAAATGTAGCAGTGCATGGTGTGCTTTGAACATGAAATATATTTTACCAAATGAAAAAAAAAAGTCATGAACAATAGGTTTACAGTAAAATTCGAATCTCTAAATTCTTTTAGCTAGAGATGGTTAAATATCCATTGCTGCTACAGTGTTATGTACATTACTATCTTTAAGTAAGTTAAATTGTGAACATCATTTCCCAAAATGATCACTAGAAAACCTAGCTGATTTACTGTCCTGAATTTTGCTGATAAAATGCCGATAGAATGAAGTATATTATTCATGGATGGTAAATGTGAAACTTGTCAAAGGAATTAACCAGTCATTCAAAGTTAGCAGATCCTATGGTTGATTTTATACCCTGTACAGCTGTAATTATGATTGTAAATTCTCTATATTTTCCTTATTTAGGATATGCCTTATTTAGGATATGCTAATTGTAAACAGATCTGTATATGGTAGTTTAGCTATGTTTTAGAACTAAACTTCAGCTTGTATTCATTATATATAATGGGCATTTTTCTCCAAGAAGGGACCAGTTTTGCTCAAAACTTTCTAAGATTATCATGGTATCAGAGCTTCAGTTCTGAATTCTCCTGTGTCTCTTCTTCTCAGTCCTAGTTCAGTTTCTTATTCTTAGTTATTTTGATCAAGTTATCTCAGCCTCATGTCTTCAGACAAGCATGGATTCTTAATTCGTTTCAATGGCAAAAACTACTCAGCTTGGGCATTTCACTTCAAGATATTTGTCAAAGGCAAAGATCTATGGGGTCATATTGATGGCAGCAAATCTGCACCTGACAAAGACAAAGATGAGCACTCCAAGTGGGAAATCAAGGATGCTCAAATCATAGCATGGATTCTAGAATCTGTAGAATCCAACATCATCTTGAATCTTCGACTCTTCAAAACTGCAGCTGAAATGTGGAATTATCTGAAAAAACTCTATAGTCAACACAACACTGCTCGTCGGTTTCAACTTGAACATGAGCTAGCAAGTCTTCAACAGGGCAGTCTCTCAATCTCTGATTTTTATTTTACCTTCATGAATCTTTAGGCTGAATACACTGATATTGTCTATGCTACCTTACCTCCCAAAGGTCTTATTTCTGTTCAATCTGTACATGAAACTACTAAGAGGAATCAATTTCTTATGAAATTGAGATCTGAATTTGAAAGCACCAGGTTTAATCTTATGAATCGAGAAACTGTTACATCCTTAGATGCATGTCTCAATGATTTATTTCGCGAGGAACAACGGCTTCTCACTCAATCCACCATGGAACAAATTAAATCCACTCCTATTCCTATGGCTTATGCAGCCCAAGGCAAGTCAAAAGGTAAGGACATGAGTACTATTCAGTGTTATTGCTGCAAAGAATTTGGCCATTATGCTTCAAGTTGTTCAAAAAAATTCTGCAACTATTGCAAAAAGGATGGACATATCATCAAGGAATGTCCTATTCGACCTCCCAAGAAATCTGGAACAGCATATACTGTCTCAGTTGGTTCTTCTAATGCTGGTAGTTCTGAGGATACAGCTCATCTGACACAAAGTACTCCTGCTCCTGTTCAATCTGTGACACCTAAAATGATTCAGCAAATGATCATTTCTACATTTTCCGCATTAGGACTCTCAGGTAAACCTTTCTCTAAACCTTCACCTTGGTACTTTGATTCTGGGGCTTCCCATCACATGACAAACAATGTTAAATTCCTCACCAATGTAAGTAAATATCCTGAAAATCTCAAGATTTATACAGCTGATGGCAACTCCTTGTCTATCACTGCCATTGGTGATGTTTTTTCATCCATAACCAATCTCTTTCTCTCCTAACCTTACCACTAATCTTGTTCTGTTGGACAATTAGTTGAAAATGATTGTAAAGTAGAATTTTCTAAATCTGGTTGTGTGGTGCAAGATCAGTAATCGGGGAAGATGATCGCAAGAGGGCCTAAAATAGGACGTCTTTTTCCTCTTCAGTTTCCTATGTCTTCATGTTCCTCTTCACCTGTTATCACTTGTAATTCTGCTTATGTTGATTATCGAGTATGGCATAAACGCCTTGGACATCCAAACTCTAATGTACTTTATGTTTTGCTAAATTCTGGATTAATTGGCAATAAAAGGTCACCATCTCTTAGTACTGTTCAATTTGATTGCAATTCTTGTAGGCTTGGAAAAAGTAAAGTTCTGCCATTTCCCACTCACACACCTAAAGTAGTCCAGCCTTTTGATTTGATACATAGTGATGTGTGGGGAATGGCGCCAGTTACTTCCCATGCTAATTACAAGTATTTTGTCACTTTTATTGATGACTATAGTCGTTTCACATGGATTTATTTTCTGCATTCTAAAGATGAATTGTTTTCTATCTTTAAACTTTTTCATGCACATATTCAGACCCAATTTTCTGCTAGTATCAAAATTCTTCGTTCTGATAATGGGGGAGAATACATGTCTCATTTATTTCAAGAATTTTTACAAACCAATGGTATAATTTCTCAAAAGTCTTGTCCTTCAACCCCTCAACAGAATGGGGTGGCTGAAAGAAAGAACCGACACCCTCTAGATGTTGTTCGCACCCTCCTATTAGAGTCATTTGTACCGTCTCGTTTTTGGTGTGAAGCTCTCTCAACTGCTGTCTACCTCATCAATAGATTACCTTCTCCTTCCTTGAACCATATTTCCCCTTTCTTTCGGTTATTTGGTCATACCCCAAATTACTCTAATCTTTGTACCTTTAGTTGTGTGTGTTATGTTCATCTTCCTACACACGAACGGACAAAACTAACAATTCAAGCTGTTCAATGTGCTTTTCTAGGCTATTCAGTGCACCAAAAAGGTTTTCTTTGTTATGATCCCAACCTACGACGTAGTCGGGTTTCTCGAAATGTGATCTTTTTTGAAAATCAGTATTTTTTTTTCACACACAAGGATGACCTTTCTCCTTCATTCTCAATTTTGCCAATGTTTACTAACTATTCTGCAGATTCCATACCTTCTAAGCCTCTCATAGTCTACCAACGACGCAAGATTTCAGCACCTCTCGGGCCCTCTCCAGCTCATTCCCTTAATGCTGATTCTGTTCCAGCAACTGCCTCAGCACCTCTCAGACAAAGTACTCGAGTTCGTAGACCATCAGATAGGTATGGTTTCACCTCTCCTTTATCCTTGACAGCAACCTTGTCCTCTATTCCTATTCCATCATCCTATAAGCAGGTTATGGAGCATGAATATTGGCGGAGAGCTATTGAAACAGAACTTCTTGCACTTGAAAAAAACCAAACATGGGATATTGTTCTGTGTCCACCATCTGTGAAACCTCTTGGTAGTAAGTTAGTGTTTTCTATCAAGCTCCGTTCTGATGGATCCATAGAACGTTACAAGCCTCGATTGGTGGTTCTTGATAACAAATAAGAGTATGACTTAGACTATGATGAGACCTTCGCACCAGTAACCAAAATGACCACTGTACGAACAATACTCGCCCTTGCAGCATCACAATCATGGTCTTTACATCAAATGGATGTAAAGAATGCTTTCTTGCATGGTGATCTCAAGGAGAAAGTTTACATGAAACTTCCCTACGGTATACCGACATCTTCCCCTAATGATGTTTGCAAACTAAAACGCTCTTTGTATGGATTGAAGCAGGCACCACGAGTATGGTTTGAAAAGTTTCGATCGACTCTCCTTAGTTTTTCATTTACACAAAGTCAGTATGACTCCTCACTTTTTCTCCAACGGACATCCAAGGGCATAGTTGTTCTTCTTATTTATGTGGATGACATTATCATCACCGGTTCTGATATGGAGGCTATTTCTAAACTTCAGAATTTGTTGCACTCTACTTTCCACATGAAAGATCTTGGCCCACTCACCTATTTTTTGGGGTTAGAGGTGTATCATCAGCCTCAAGGTATTTTCTTGAATCAACACAAGTATATTATGGATTTGGTTCAGCTAGCAGGACTCACAAACACTAATTCTGTTGACACCCCAACGGAAATTAATGTAAAATATCGATGGGATGAAGGGGAACTTCTTAAGGATGTCACTTTATATCGCAAACTGGTTGGAAGTCTTATCTATCTAACTATCACCCGCCCGGACATCTCTTATACTGTCCATATTGTCAGCAAGTTCATGCAAGCCCCTCGGCATCTCCATCTATCTGCAGTCCGCCGCATCATCAGATATATCCTGGGCACATCTAGTCGTGGCTTATTCTTCCCTATTGGTTCTTCTCTCAAACTACAAGCCTATAGTGATGCAGATTGGGCTGGTTGTCCGGACACAAGAAAATCAACTACAGGATGGTGTATGTTTCTTGGTGATGCTCTTATCTCTTGGAAATGCAAGAAGCAAGACTCGGTCTCCAAATCATCCACTGAGGCGGAGTACCGTGTCATGTCTACTGCATGCTCCGAGATCATTTGGTTACGTAGTCTTTTAACAAAGCTTGGTTTCACCCAAAATCAACCTACTCCCTTACATGCTGACAATAATAGTGTCATCCAAATTGCTGCCAATCTTGTCTACCATTGACGCACAAAGCACATAGAGGTTGACTGTCACTCTATCCGGGAGGCCTATGATCGCCAAGTTATCATTCTCCCACATATCTCCACTACTCTACAAATTGCAAATATTTTCACCAAACCAATGACACGACAGCGATATAACTTTCTTGTTAGCAAATTGATGCTTGTTGACTTACCAGCATCAATTTGAGGGGGGATGTCAAAGGAATTAGCCAGTCATTCAAAATTAGCAAATCCTATGGCTGATTTTATACCCTGTACAGCTGTAATTATGATTGTAAATTCTCTATATTTCCCTTATTTAGGATATGCCTTATTTAGGATATGCTAGCTGTAGACAGATCTGTATATGATAGTTTAGCTATGTTTTAGAACTAAACTTCAGCTTGTATTCATTATATATAATGGGCATTCTTCTCCAAGAAGGGACCAGTTTTGCTCAAAACTTTCTAAGATTATCAAAACTAAAATTGAAACTTCTCAAGACAAAAGCACAGCAAGTAAATCCAACATTAAATACCCACCAATTCTTATCCAATGTACAGTCTTCATGAATAATGCAACGAATATCAGGCTTCCAAATCAATACAAAAGCATCACAGAAAGGTCCAGTTTTAGAATTTTTGAACTTCAAGATTTTATTCAGTTTCAAAGAACTACCATTTGAATAAATAGCTCAAACTTATGGGGGTGTAATATATGCAGAAAAACTTGAGTTGATGCACAATTGTGCAGCAAATGAATGTTATTTCGTATATGCAGGGAGAAACAAAATTAGCAGGGGTAGAAACTAACCATCTCAAGTGCTCCCTTAATAACTCCACTCAATATGTTGCAGTAATATAGGCCTTGGCATGTATCAGGGAGTTCAACAAAGTCCACCAGGGGATTGTCCTCCAAAACAAGACTGCAACTAGTCCCCTCAGCATCCCAATTGGTCACAGTTGCCGTAACTCCTAAAAACATTTTGAAACCAACCTGTCCATTGTGTTTAACTCATCAGGGCCTGTTCCAAAGATCTATGGATGAAGAAAACAAGGGAAAATTCTAAGCTATAAGGGATCTCTGCAAAAAAAAATAAAACCATTGAACAGAAAAACAAGACATGGAACTTCACTAACCATTAATAAAAAACTTTTTCTTTAAAAAAAAATTACATACAGGGCTGACCATACAGAAAGCATATTGAATAGGGTCTCTTTTTGTATTTAGGGAAAAAAGAAGAAGAGAAAAAGATCTACTCTTCGAAAAAGTTGACTTTGAGCAAAAAATGAGAACAATTATGCAAGATTAAATTTTGATCATGTACTAGACTAAACCAACAATAACCATAACAAAAAGCTGGAGGACCTCTATGGAAAATATGAATCTAAGAAAACACCTTTGCAATAACTTCAGCTGTTTCCTTGAAGTCAACACACCTAGATACGTTTGACTTAGCCAGAAATTCATCGATCAAACGGATGCCAATATTGTAACCCCTGCAAGATGTGAAAAAAGTTATGATCCAAAGTCTACCAAAAAAGAGTCATGTTCCAAAACTAATGCCAACCAAACTACTCACCACAAAATAAAATAAATACAATCAAACCACTCCATCTACATGGCAAAATTACCAACATAATTGAGAAACTGCAAAATGCAATGGAATTACAAAAGGAACTATGAGAATCTTATGAAAAATAATGTAGTGAATATTCATCCAAAGCCACTCACATTTATATTGACAATTAAGGCCCATGAGCAACTAAGCAGACACGAATACCAGTTTGAACATACAGGCTAACAAGCATCTTAAGTTTGACAGCAATATTCACGAGCTCTAAATATGAATCCAGATCAGGTCATCAGCTTTAAGCCGAAACCATAAGGCTTCTCAAACCAATATTCTTATATTCACCTTTCTCTGCTTCTCAGACATTTAATGATTCAATTTTTTTCAATTCTTTCTCCTTTCATCCTTATTTGAAGTTTTCCTTGTAAATGCTTAAAGTTTAAATATAGAAAGGTCACCATATTGAACTACAAATCACAATATTTCTTCATTAGCACTTTTAGAATCAGTCATCAAACAAGTATACAACTTGTATTCTTGAATGCAAACCCCAGCTCCTTGCAATTCAGCAAGATGAACACCTAGCACAAAGTACCATCAAATTACTAGCTTTTCCACGCAAATTGTCTCCAATTTGTTTCATTTCACAAAGAATGTATCCCCTTACGAAGATGATCAATAATGATTCCACGTCCAAACACTCCGCATATAATTCGCCAACCAAACACTACCATCGCAACAAACACATAAATCCGATCTAGAACATGCAAGGAAAGGGAGAGAAAAACGGTACATCTGATCGAGCTGCTTGTTGACCTCATCGACCTCCTCGAGATCCGTCAGAAGCTGCCGCACGATAGCCCCGTAGGTCAGCGTGAACAGCTCCGCGTTCTGGATCCGGAGACCGGAGAAGAAAAGAGATCAATCGATGGAAAACAGATGGAAAATCGGCGAGAAAAAGCAGATAGATCTGGATTCTGGGATCTCTCTTACCACGCGCTCGACGTTGGCGAAGAGCGCGTCGCCGGATCTCGGAGCCAACGGCGCCATCAGCCCTTCTTCTCCCTCCCCAAAAGCCTCTGCGTCTGGAAATGGAGTGCTACTCCCGGCCGGACCGGATTTGAACCTGAAGCTGAACCTGAACCGGCGGCGTTTTTCAGTAAACCCCCTGCATTATCATTTTATTGCAAAAATCCCCAACGTGGGTCCTTGCAGGAAATCCCCTTGAAATTCAGTTTCACGGAACAGCCCTTCTGATTTTCAAACTTACACGCAACATTTGGAATCTGGGCACAGACTCGCGTTCGCCTCCTTGAAATGTTCGTTCACTGGGATTCCAGTACATCGCATCCCCTCGTTTTCATCGCTGCTTCCTCACTCTGATCGCCCTCCGTTCTATCTCCGCGTCCCCATCGAACGGTCCACATCGCGCTGTCATCTCTTAAAAAAGACCGCCGTAGGTGCACCAGACCTGCCCTTTTCTGGAACTCCCCGCCTACTCATAAGCTGACTTCCAAAATCGCAGAACAACATTACCTAAACCCGCACCTCAGCATCCGTCCGTCGCAATTTTCCATCCAACGGGTCAGAGAAGCGACAATAGGCCGTTCTAGCTATTCCGCGGCACATATGCCGCCGACGTGCTCTGCTCCTGAAGTATCGGCGAGCTTCGGCCAGCTCAGCAAGAAAGTCGCCTAAGCACCTAACCGTAGGAATGCCTCGCGATCATGAACCATGCGAATCATGACGAACATTTGCGGCGGCGATGCATCTGGTCGTAGCCCACGAGACCCAACAACCCCGAGATTTGGTTTATTTTTAATCATCCCCCAAAGTGCTACTCCACAGAGGACCCGAGAACTTCTACGACGTCACGTGTGCATGTCAAGTTTCGGGGTCCGAAAACGGAGTCGCCGAAAGGAAGATGCGAAAAGCATAAAGAAGTCCGCCCAAAAACCCGACTCCCGTCTTTTATAAGCGAGCTTCTTCTCCATTTCCCACAACCATCGTCGCTCCTTCTCTCTCGCCGGATTCTAGGGTTTCGAACGGTCCTTGTGAGTGATCTGGTCTTCTCCGATGGCACACGCGGCTCCCCTCCGATCGGCAACCCCCCTGCTCTCCGGATCCCGGGATTTCCAGGACTCTTTGAAGGTTTTTCATCGCCATTTTGAGGTTTTCCGTGGTTTGATCTGCTTTTGTGGCTTTATTGATGGGATTTTGTGGTTTTTAGGTGTCCTTCTCGGCGGTGAAGACCGGCCGGAGCGCCGCCGGGGTCCGATCAAGCATTTTTGGCTCGAACCTTCCCGTCGTTGAGGCTTCGTCGTCGCGGTTGAGTTTGAGGATTTCAAGTGTTCGGCCGATTAGGGCCACTGCTACTGAGGCGCCTCCTGTAGTTCAAAGTGAGTTTCTTTTTGGGATTCAGCGTATATCTGGAGCTCCCGAGTTGAATTTGTGTGGTTATTCTAATGATTCTTTTGATGTGATTTATGTAGAGTCCTCGAGTGGAGGGAAGGCGAAGGTTGGCATCAATGGTGCGTCTCCTGCAACTTTCTGCATCATTTTGTTTGATTTTAGGTTGTATATATGGAAATACTGGATTGGGCTGTTGGTCTATGCTGCTGGGCGGTTATTATTTCTGCATTGTCAGCGCTGATGCTGGTTTGGGATAAATTTCTGTTGATTGTGATTTCGTGTTTTGCCAGTAAAATTGTTGATTAACTAGAGTAGAATACTTGAAAATGTAGTGACAATGGTGATATATCAACTTAGGATTTATGTTCCCATTTTATACTTCTATGAATAAAAGGAAAAGTTGGTGCATTTGATTAGGGATAAGTTAGATCAGTTCAGGTCAATTACTGTTTAGAAATTGATATTTGTGCTAATTTAAGTGCCATGGCTAGAATTTTTAAAAAATTCAAATCAAATTTTGATAGTTTTGCTGATATGAGCAGTGCATCCCATTTTGCAAGGTTTGGTAATCAAGATGCCATCACTTTCTTCCTGTTAAAATAACTGGCATTAGCGTCCAGAGGCTGAAAAATTCTATTTTTCATAGAAATAATGGCTCTTTTGGCATGTACCAAATTTCACCATCCTCATAGAATGCCCTTGACAGAGTTGAAGAAACTCATTGTCAATAACAAACAGGTCTTTTGCATTTGAGGAGAAAAGTTCACATGGAAATAAGTGGTGCACATTAGTGTCTAAGCATTCCACTCACAATCTGTTGGAAAAGTTAAAGCAGGTGTATGATGATGGCATCTCAAATAGTAATGGGCTACTAATACTATCAGGAGCAAGAATCTTCTAGAGAGGGCCCTCAGTGTAAACTGAAGTTATTATAGAACAATAATTTTAAGTACACTTGATTGGTGGAGCATTGTGGCAAAATTCTGCTAAATTCATTTTTTGATTATTGTTTAAATTGCCAAATGCATCTTAGACGAGGACAATTGTCCCAGAGAGTATACATAATCATATATCTAGTAGAAATAGTTTATTGGAATCTTAAATTTGAGTCTATAGCTACTTAATGGATTGTAGCATAATGCAGGTTTTGGTCGGATTGGGAGGCTGGTGTTGCGCATTGCCACAATGAGGGATGACATTGAAGTTCTGGCAGTCAATGACCCATTCATTGATGCTAAGTACATGGTGAGGATGCAGTTGGATAACATATTCCTCATATTTCATCTTATGCATAATAACTGATTTTCTTATCAGGCTATATTCATAAATTACTTTTAATGTTGAGAAACTAGAATTTTCACTTAATTGTGTGAGATTCACAATGTTTAAACATGTTTTAGCAAGGTTGTCTTTTATCCTTCATCCTGAAAATAGCTCAAGAAATATAGTTAGTGAAATTATCGTTTTTCATTTCCAAAATTAATGATTTTTTTATTCTTCTGCGGCAGGCCTACATGTTGAAATATGATTCAACTCATGGGATGTTTAAGGGAACCATTAAAGTTGTCAATGATTCCACTCTTGAAATCAATGGGAAGAGAATTGCAGTCACCAGCAAGAGGTACTTCTGGAAAATTCCCTGTGATTAATATGTTGCGCATGTACTCTACGGTTGTTAACTTTGCATATTGGCCATTGTTTCTGCTCGTCATGTCAAGAGCCAGGATATCCAGAAATCTATATTGCTGAAAATAGCACATAAGCTAACTACATACATCCAAATTTGCTAGTACTTGTTATGTAGCTGCATTGACATTTGCTTTAAGTAGTCTAGGGTAACAGCGGTTATGCGTGTGGTAGCAGCACACAATTTCATCTCTTATATTTCATTTTTAAAGATCATAATGCATTGTAATCATTTCCTTTTGCAGGGATCCAGCGGAGATCCCTTGGGATGATTTTGGTGTAGAATTTGTTGTTGAGTCTTCAGGTGTTTTTACAACCCTGGAAAAGGCATCAGCTCACAAGAAGGTTGGTATATTTGTTTGTTTTGCATCTGAGATTTCTGATGCATGTGATTTTGGTGTATTATCCAGTAAGCAGAGCGCCCAGTCTTTTGATCTCTTGTAGGGTGGTGCCAAAAAGGTGGTAATATCAGCGCCATCAGCTGATGCTCCTATGTTTGTTGTTGGAGTTAATGAGAAAACATACATACCAAGCATGGACATTATTTCCAATGCAAGCTGCACGACCAATTGCCTTGCTCCTCTAGCCAAGGTCTGTCTCACAAACATTAGTTCCTAGAATCTTGCAGTGGAAAGTGGTGCAATTCAATCTGTGATTAATTGTATATGGGATTTGATAATTCCTTTGATAAATAAATTAAAATTGAAATACACCATTAGTTCTCTTATAAAAATTTACATATATTCTTCTGTTCAGCCTTCTTTAATCATGAGCTTAATACCATATCATGTCATTTCTATCAGATTTGTTTGTGAATTTAAGGATTTTGTTGTATCATGTAGGTGATCCATGAAGAGTTTGGTATTGCGGAAGGCCTTATGACCACTGTTCATGCAACAACAGGTTTCTTATTCTCTCTTCCACACTCACAGTCACAGATTCATCCACTATTTGTTCTTCTCGTATGTACATATGTTTGTTTTTAAGCTAGGAGTTCTTTAGAGTTTTGATGTTCCATTCTTGTGTGCTATTTTATTTTTGTTTTCTCAGCAACACAAAAGACTGTTGATGGTCCATCAATGAAAGATTGGCGTGGAGGGCGTGGAGCTGGTCAAAACATTATCCCCAGTTCAACAGGAGCAGCAAAGGTAAGTTTGGTTTGCATGCAAAATATAGTGGAATGGGTACTAAAACCTGTTATATAACATCACTTTGGAATTTTTAGGCTGTTGGGAAAGTTCTTCCGGAACTCAATGGGAAACTCACAGGGATGGCCTTCCGAGTTCCAACAGCGAATGTGTCTGTTGTAGACTTGACCTGCAGGCTGGAGAAAAATGCTTCATATGATGATGTTAAAGCAGCTGTCAAGTACGCAAGTCTTCTTCTCAATAACTTTTACTGTTGATGGTTTCTTTTGCCCCTCCACATGCATGTTATCTTGATGCACAAATATCATCTTTAAGTGGTTGAGCATCCCCTATCCCCTTAAATGCACATATTTGTTCATTTGCTTTAACATTAATTGAACCAGTAAATCATAGGAGTAATGTTCATTCTTCTGTCTATAAATTTATGCAATCTATTTTGCATAATGGGAATTTCAGTGCCTCTTTTCATTGGAAGAAGTTGAAGGTTGTTATTTGTCTTTATCTTGTGGTGATCTGTAAAATAAATAATTCTTAGATTGGAACGATGCTACTCCACTTTTGTTCCAATAAAAAGATTTGTAGAGTTGGAACTATTTTTCATTTTTTGAGGTAATTATTGCCCAATAAGACTTGCATGCGCCCCACTAGTTATTATGCTTCCACTTTTTTCTACAACCTGCATACTTGGATCTTCACTTTGCTAGTGTTTGATGCGTGCTTGATTTGTTTGTATAGTTTGGTTAGTTTGGCTAGTGTCAGAGGTACTAATCTCTGTTTATGAATATGTAAAACTGCTATTCTTATTCTTTTGTGTTCTGTTAGCTTTGTTCACTGCTCAATGTTGCTCATCATGGTACTGGTGTTGGCTTATACTATGTTGAGTCTCATCTTAAATTCCATGTTCTAAGCCTTTACTTTCCTACAGATTTTGGGCTGAAGGACCTCTCAAAGGCATCCTTGGCTACACTGATGAGGATGTTGTTTCTAATGATTTCATTGGTGACTCCAGGTCTGTCCCAAAGTTTTTAGAATTTTCAATTATCTGTTCTTGCAGCTCAATTAAGGTATTACGATAGCACATTCTCATGTTTCCATCTGCATACACTATCTGCAGGTCGAGCATTTTTGATGCTAAGGCTGGGATAGGATTGAGTGCTTCCTTCATGAAATTTGTGTCTTGGTATGATAATGAGTGGGGCTACAGGTGAGAATATAATCTCTCCCCTTCCCATCTCCATTTGAACTTAATTGCCAAGCCCTACTAAGCTAGCTATATCTTTTGATCAGCAACCGTGTGCTGGACCTGATCGAACACATTGCCATGGTGAGTTGCCTTCACTGAAGCAACTGTCGCAGACGCAGACTGCATCTGTTTCTGGCATGGACGACACCCAAAAATTAGATTTAGACTCTATTAAGGCATGCAATTTTGATGGTGGCTTTGAATGCCGGTGACGTATAATTACAATAATAGTTATTCCAGATTGGAATGCTATGGGGTTTTTATCTGAATAATACAGAAACATCTCACTTCAGAGATTATTTTTTACTTTGAATCATCCTTGATGTGGCTAGAAGCTATCATCTTGTGGATTTTGTAAAACTTCCATCATGTTCTTTCAAACAAATATTGTGTCAGGCCCCTTTCTTCTCAGATACTTGGTTTTGTATGTTGATGTCTATCGCTGTTCAAAAGTTTTTTTGGTACTTGTCGTTGCTATGGATGTGTGTATTGATTCTTTTTTGCGATTTTTTTTGGTTGGAAAGTCTAGTTAATTGTTTTATAAATACTCAGGAGGCCAAGAAATAGGTTGTCAATCCAATGGCAAATGAATGTCTCATTTTTATCTGATTGGAAGGCGACCGTTGACTTTTAGTTTAAAAAATAAAATTTCGCGACTGTAATCTATTTTTGACAGTTTTTAACAAGAAATTGTCTGTGTTATTGTGAATTTACTAAAGCCGCATTTATTATCATCATCAGTAAAAAATACACGTGTAATGATTAAAGTTTATAAGTAATTATTTTTAGGTCAATATTTTTTACTCGATTTTTAACATTTAAATTAATATAAAGAAATTATTATATCCCTAGTTATTTAGGTCTATGTGTAAAAAATTAAATTTTTTTAATTTTTTATTCCTTCCTAGGTAAGAGAATTTAAAATAATCGAACGCTATTTTCCCTCTAATTTTGCTAGCCAGTGATGAATTCAGAATTCTCAGGCTTAGGAGAATGAAGGAAAAAAATTTGAGAATAAAATGTGTTTACACTTAAATCTAAAAATTGGGATTTTTTTTTCATATTAATTTAAATATTAAAAACATAAATAAAATAATGTTCATGAGGAACTGATTGTTTCCAAAGTTTGATCATAAAAGCATATGCCTTTTTGCTAAACATTAAATAAAAGGCTAATTACATAAATTTCCCCGCAATATCCGGTAATTGCGAAAATCCTTCAGAATTTTCGTAATTACTTACACCATTCCTTTTTCAAAATATTTATCTACCTCCCGAAATTGTTATTTAATCAAATTTTTTTTCAAAAATTTCGATTTTACCCTCCGTAATTTTACAATTAAACCCCTAAAAACTTATTTTCTCACTCACAATCTTTCTCCCAAAATATTTAAAAATAAATTCTTAAAATATTTTTATTTATAAAAAAGTCCAAATATTAATATTTTTCAAAAAATATTTATAAAAGAGCTGAAATATTTTAAATATTATATAAATAAACCCTAAGATTTGTATATTTACAAATAAGCCCTTGAATTTTTGTTATTTATAAAAAAGTCCAAATGTTAATATTTTTATATGAAAATTTATAAAAAGGACCTTAATATTTTAAATATTTTACAAAATAAACTCTACATAAGAAATTTAATTACAAATTTTATATTTGTGAATTTACAAATAAGTCCATTGAATTTTTTATTTATAAATAAGTCAAAAATTTATAAGTTTTTAAAAATTTAACAAAAAAGAGTTTGAAGGTATTAAAACATAAAATTTTAAAATACAAGTTCAATATATTTCTATATTTACAAATAGACAACTCAAATTTTTTTATTTATAAATAAGCCTAACCTTTATCAATTTTTTAATAAAATTTCACAATATTGAAGTTTTAAAAATTAAAATTTTGAATTACAAATTTAGTATTTGTACATTTACAAATAGACGCCGTGAATATTTTTATTTATAAATAAGTTCAAAATTTTATCATTTTTAAAATAAAATTTTACAAAAAAGATATTGAAGGTTTTTAAACTTAAAATTTCAAATTACAAGTTTAATATTTGTACATTTATAAATAGACCCCTAAAACATATTTATTTATAAATAAGTCCAAATTTTATTTTTTTTAGATAAAATTTTATAAAGAAAACATTGAAGGTCTTAAAACTTAAAATCTGAAATTACAAGTTTCATATTTGTATATTTACAAATAGACCCCTTGAATATTTTATTTATAAATAAGTCTAAATTTTTATCATTTTTAAAATTAAATTTTACAAAAAAGACATTGAAGATTTTAAAACTTAAAATTTAAAATTATAAGTTTAATATTTATACATTAAAAAATAAATCCCTTGAATATTTTTATTTATAAATGAGTCTAAATTTTATTTATTTTAAAACGAAATTTTACGAATAGACCTCTCGCCGACCGTGCCTGCACCCTCGCCGATTGGCGTCCACGCCCGCGCACCGGCACCAACTCGCTGGCCTCGGGCGTCTGCGCCCGCACACTCGCCGCCCTCACCGTCCTCGTTCGCCGCTCGTTTATAAATATTTGGATTTTTTACAAATAAAAATATTTAAAGAGTTTATTTGTAAATGGTTTGGGAGAAAAAGTGAGAGTGAGAAAATAAATTTTTAGGGATTTAATTATGAAAATTATGGATGATAAAATTAAAATTTTTAGAGAAAAATTTGATTAAATAACAATCGGGGGTGTAGATAAATATTTTGAAAAGGGAATGTGGTAGAAAATTACATAAATTCCGGGAGATTTTTCGTAATTACCGAATATTACGAGGGTGTACGTAATTAGCCCTTAAATAAATAAAATAATATTGATCAAAAAGGTGGATTGTCGTAAATTTATAATAACGCATGTGATTATTTACTAAAAACTCACTTAAAAAAAAAAAAAAAAAAAAAAAAAAGAAAAGTAGGTGATGGGAGAGCAGTCCAGCTAACTAACCCCAAAGGGGGTCTGTCTTAATCCCACACAGTACCGAGGACTGCAATATGCTAGATTGATACCTTTCTGTCAAACTCCAGCGGTTTAGCCACCTTATCGACTCAACAAATCGTCGGAGGTCTTATAATATTACAAACTCGGCAAGTCCCTCGGCGATATTGACACTCGATCAATTCAGTTTGTCTTTACATTCTCATTATAAAATGTTCTCTACCGCGGGAGATAGAATCGCATTTGTATTGATGGCAAAGTTCTGTCCTAACAAATCATATCTAAACTCATGATCTCAACCATGAGAAATTCAGGAGCTCCTGCTATTAACGAAGATTGCCCTAATTGAAAGCTATCGTAGATTTTCAGCAATATTTTATTGACGAAGAGCTGCTCATATATTAACTTGAGTTCCACCAACTGTCATCCTACTTCTCCAAAAAGCTTCTGTATCTTCAGTTTAATGTCATCGGAAATAAAACGGAAATTCAATTTGGTTTCGGTTCATTTATTTTCAAGATGTGAAATCTGCTAAAAAAAATAGTACTCATATATCCTTTAAAGTTACATATTGACTTATTAATATTGATAGAACGGGCGTGACTGTTGAGAAATTGTAATTGCCACTTGGCCAACTCTATCTCGAGTTCTAAATGTCATTTGGTCAAATTTATTCTAAACAAAATCATTAAGTTTAATTTCGGAACATTTTCATTTATAATTAGAGGTGATAATATTAATAGTTTTTATCAACATTATTGAAATTTACAGAAAATCACTTTTTTATTATTATGAACAAAAAAAATTGTTTGTATTATGGGTAAAATTTTCAAACAAACACTTCTCGGTCATTTTTTTTTTAATTTAATTTAATATGAAAAGATAATTATATTCATAATTATTTAAGTTTAAGTATAAAAATTTACTATTTCTAAATTTCTTTATTTTTTTTTGGATAAAACAATTTTGAATATCTGAATATAATGGTCTCGAATTTCACTAGCTCATGATAATGGTAAAATAGGATTCATATTTTTATACTTAAAGTTTAGGTAAAATTCCGTTTACATCTCTCATATTTTTTTTTTCTTTCTCTTAAATCTAAGTAAAAAATTTTATTTCTTGACAATCTCCTGAGCCACGTAGGCTTCTCAAACTCATAAAAAATAGTTAATATGGCATAATTACCTCAAAAAAAAAAAATTTTTTTTGCAGCACTTACACTTTCTATTTATTGTGAAAGGATCAAACCCAAGGAACTTATTGCGCAGAGGAGAGATCTTGTGAGCTACAGGAGAAAAGCTTGTCGGGTTCGATGTCAACGAAGAGAGTTGAATTCAATGTCTCCAGGAGGGAGATACGAAAGCGTAAGCCTGATAAATCCAATGGTCCGAAATTGTTTCGTTTGTTGAGGTGACATCAGTTTTTTTGATGAGGTGGTGAAACTTAAGGGTATGTTTGGAACGGGGTCATGGTCAAGGTCAATATTAAGACTAGTGAATCATTTTTTTTAAACTAATATTTTTTTATCAAAATTAAGACTTCAATAATTTAAAGCTCAAAAAACTATTTAATTTTTTATAATAATTTAATTTAATAATAATATAAAATAATAAATATTAATTTCACAAGATAAAAAAAAAATTCTAAAAAATGTTGACCCAGTCCCTCACCCCAAACCAAACAGGCCCTAAGTGGTTTCAAGTGATTTTTAAGAAAGAAAAATGTCATTTGAATTTAAGAGGAAGAAGAAGAATATGTGAGGGGGAGAAAAAAGATTTCCTAAATTTTAATAGCTGAGATATAATAATTTTTTAATATTAAGAATATCAAATAAAAAATATTGTTAATAAGGAAGGATTATTTACAAATTTTAATCATAATATAGATAGTTTTTTCCTAATAATAAGAGGATATGATTTCCAATCAATTTATAATAATGCTAATTTTTTATTAAAAAATGAGTTTTTAAAGTAAGAAACCATCAATTTTATTGTAAATTTACAGAAATTCGCATATCTCATCACTATTGGTATAAAGTTATTTGCCTTATATTATGATTTTACAAAAAATCACATCGATTAAAATATTCAAAACATGTTTTAATTTAATTTAATTTTATTGATTAAATTAATAAATATTCTAAATTATCATTATTGGATCTTAGTTTAGATAGTTATTAAATTAATATAAAAATAACTTGTATTAATAACTTGCATGTGATCGATTGTTTGATAATATAAAATTGAAAATTGAAAATATAATTTTATCAGATTAATTGTCCAATAATTATGAATTGATTATTAAAAATAAAGTTAAATAAAAATAAATTATTTTTATATTAATTTAATTAATAAAATTAATTTTATTTGAGATGATTTTTCATAAATTTATATTATAAGACCGGTGATTTGTTATTAATAGTAAATTTTTAAAATTGTTTACTAAAAATTTAAAAAATTTTAATCATTAATTAACAAGTTATCTAACTACTACCACTAGCGCGTGGCAACAACTAAGGCTGCAAGTATGCCTTACGCATGCCATGTGCGTGCATGCATGCATCCACGTATCTTGTCTCTGCAACGTGGCCGCACCTTCGCCGCTGTAGGCACCAAAGGGCACCACTATAAATATTTCATCCAAGTCTCACTCAACAACAGCAACCATCCCTTCCCTACGGGAAGAAGCAAAACAGCCCACGTCATGGACATCAAGAAGCGAAGCCTCTCCTCCCTCCTCCTCCTCCTCCTCCTCCTCCTCTCCACCTCCCGTAAGTACTTTCTCCTTCTCTCCTCTTCTTCAGTAAAGCTTTTCTTCCGAGGCGTAATAGACTTGATCAAATGCAGAGGAAGGACCGATGCGCGCGGCGCAGGCGAGGCTGTGCAGATTCCCGAGCCCTAGCTTCCGCTGGCTTTGCTTCAACGACGCCCGTTGCGCGCGGTCTTGTATCCGTGACGGCTTTGGGGGCGGCGACTGCCATGGCGTCCGCCGCCGCTGCATGTGCCAGAAACAGTGCTGAGGCTGCTAGATCGATCGGCTTGTTAACAAGCGCTCACTGTCTTGTTGAGCTTTGTGGCGGATGCTTTGTGCCTATAATAAGCGAGCTGTCTGCCAGCTTGGCTGTATGCTCTATGTGTTCTTGTATGAAAATAAGCTTTCTGGGATATATCTACGTATATGTATTTGAGCAGTTTCATATACGGATGTCGTGTGTGCTTGCTTTTTTATTTTTTTTATTTTTTTATTTACTCTTTTTGTGATTGTTAGCATGAAAAGATATTTTGGAACATTTTAAAAAAATCAACCAGTAAGTATTAACTATGGGGAGATACCGAAAAAAAAAGGGAATTATAATCTATAGGCGAGGCTGTGCGGGTTCCCGGAGCCCGGGCTTCCACTGGCTTTGCCACAGCAATGCCAACTGCATGCGCCCAGGTCTGCATGAGCGAGGACTACACCGGCGGCGTCAGCTACGGCCTTCGCCGCCGACGCTGCCGCCGCGGCTGCATGTGCCAGAAACGCTGCTGAGGACTTCCGCATACGAGAGTTTGCCGTGTCGTTGAGCTTTGCAGTAGGGATGGGTAAAAAAAATGAAAAAATCCGGTTGAGAATGGTAGGGAAAAATCGGTTCTGAAAGTAAGTTTCGATTTTTAATTTTGATGAAAAATTAGTGTATTAAAATCACCGATTATTAAATATATAATTTTTTTAGTATTATATGTATATTAATATTTTTTACAATTAATTTTTTATAAAATAAATAATTGTAAAACTGGTACATCAGTTTTAGAAAAAATAAGTTAAATTAAAAAATTAAATCGGTACGATTTTTTTTTATTTTTTAAGAATCGAAATTTGATTTAAAAATATGTAAAATTAGTACAGTTTTTATTGATATGTTTGGATCACGATTAGCATTTTTTAAAATTATTTTTTTCTTATAAAATTAGTATTATTTATTTTGTATTTATTATTAAATTAAATTCTTATAAAAAAAATTAAATAATGTTTCGAATTTTAAATTATTATATAATTGATTTTGGTAAAAAAAAATATTAATTTAAAAAAGTAATTTATTAATTTTTTACTTTGATCTTGATATCGTAGAATCAGAGAGTTTTCTGCTCTGGAAATACATTATATTATATGTTGAAGCTGTTGAGTTTGATTATGCCGAAAATAATCACCAATATTCAATTTTGGGTTCAACTTTTCTGACATAGTTTTTATTGTGGTTTCCTTTTCAATTATTTTTAAATTTCATTATTTAAAATTTTAGTATATTTTTGAAAAATATTGAATTAGTCTGTTTTACTAAATTAAATCGTTTTTTATGTCTATGTTTTTTAAATTAAAATAATTCTTAATTAAAGTATAAAACGATTAAAATAAGTAAAATGATCAATATATATATTTAGAAAAAACTCATTTGTTATAATTGAAACTCTATTTTAGTTATTTTACGGTCTACTAAGAAAATAAGTAGTATTTTAATTTGAGGAATAAAAAATAATTAAAGCGGTATGAACTAAGGTTAAAATTTCGATTAATATTCAAATTTAATATTATATATTATTTTTATTTCAAAAGTAAGATTTTGAATAGATGGTTATGATCCTTCGATTAAAATGACTTAGGTTTGAGTCCTTCACTTTTACATTCATTTTTTAAACATTTTTAAATATTTTTTATAAAAAAAATATTTAATAATTTTATTAAAAATATAAGTATCTAAAATTTTTTCCATAATTTTTAAATTTTTAAATATTTTACATTTAAAATCAAAAGTATAGAAAAAAATTTTTAAAAAATTTGATGAAAATTGAAACAAATTGATTCTGAAGAAGTGTCCTAAACGTGTTAATTTTGAAGGATATTTATTTACATTTATTGAGATTTCTCTTATTTACTAAAAACCTGTTGAGATTTCGATAATTACTTACACCTCGCTTTTTTTTTTTTACTTATTACCTACAACTTTCTGATTGTTATTTAATCAAAATTTCTTTTTCAAAAATTCAACTTTTACTCTCCACAATTTCACAATTAAATCTTAAAAAAATTTAACTTTTCACTCTCCACTCTTTCTCCAAAATATTTACAAATAAATTTTTTGAATATTTTTATTTATAAAAAAGTCCAAATGTTAATATTTTTCAAATAAAAATTTATAAAAAGGACCCTAAATATTTTATAAATAAATCCTATATAAGAAATATTTGTACATTTACAAATAAGACCCTTGAATATTTTTATGTATAAATAGTCCAAATATTAATATTTTTCAAATAAAAAATTTATAAAAAGGACTTTAAATATTTTACAAATAAACCCTATATAAGAAATCAAATTAAAAATTAAAAATTTACACATTTATAAATAAACCCCTTGAATAGTTCTACTTATAAATAAGTCTAAATTTTATCAGTTTTTAAATAAAATTTTACAAAAAAGGGTTGAAGGTATTAAAATTTAAAATTTTAAAATACAAGCTTAATATTTTTAATATTTACAAATAGACCCCTCAAATATTTTTATTTATAAAAAGCCAAAATTTTCTCAATTTTTTAATAAAATTTCACAATCTTAAAGTTTTTAAAAATTAAAATTTTAAATTACAAGTTTAATATTTGTACATTTACAAATACACCCTGAATATATTTATTTATAATAAGTCCAAAATTTTATCATCTTTAAAATAAATTTTTACAAAATAGACATTATAGGTTTTAAAACTTAAAATTGTAATTTTAAGTTTTGTACATCTACAAATAGACCCCTTGAATATTTTAATTTATAAATAAGTTCAAATTTTTATTATTTTTTATATACAATTTTATGAAAAAGGCATTGAAGGTTTTAAAACAACAAATTTCAAATTATAAGTGTTATATTTGTACATTTATAAATAGACCATTTGAATATTTTTATTTATAAATAATTTCAAATTTTACTATTTTTTAAATAAAATTTTATAAAAAAGACATTAAGGGCTCGTTTGGTACGCGGTCAAGATCAATGTCAAGGTCAAGACTAGTGAACCACTTTTGTAAACTAATATTTTTTTATCAAAATTAAGACTTAAATAATTTAAAGCTCAAAAAACTATTTAATTTTTTATAATAATTTAATTTAATAATAATATAAAATAATAAATATTAATTTCACAAGAAAAAAAAATTCTAAAAAAAGTTGACCTCGTCCCTAATCCCATTCCAAACACAGCCTAAAGGTTTTTAAACTTAAAATTCAAACTTACAAGTTTCATATTTGTACATTTACAAATAGACTCCTTGAATATTTTGATTTATAAATAAAT